>JABUQX010025719.1:0-31865 GCA_015478945.1 Trachelipus rathkii
CAAAGGACACTAAGAAGCTGAAAGATTACTAAGACAGCAATAGAGAGGACAGTAAAGAAATATCACTTACTATCTTAGTATAACCCTTTACGATAACCGTGTTTCCTGAAAATAACCTAACAATCTACAGTAATGAAACTGTTACATTGAAAGGGTAATATACAGACCCAGATACTAAAGGAAACTTTAGTAAAAATATAATTCAGACATGGGTATGCCTTAAAAATAATCAGTAAAACTGTACAAATATTCTAAAGGAATTTAAAAATGAAGATAACAGTTTGACAGTAACCCTGCATCCCTTTGATTTGGCAAGTGGAAATAAGTATACATTTACTTACAAATCATAAGATATTAAAAATATTAAAGACCATAAAGGAAATCCTAGATAAAATCAAAAGAGTGTCACTTATACCATATTGGTAAGGCCATTAGATGTTTTCATTCAATCATATCCTCGTGATACAGCGTTATCAAACCAAGAGATTTAGGTCAATGGAACGTATGTAGATCACGATGTTAAACAGAAATTTGGTCCACATATTATTGAAAAATGGTCTTGTCTGAGAAATGAAAAATTTAATTGCTCATCTCTATTACAAGATATTTATATTGGTAAAACGTGGAATTGCAGCAAAAATGGAGATGAAACGGAAAAGTGCTAAAATTCATTGTCGGATATGGATTAGAATATATTTAGAGGCCAAACATTAATTATTCATCCATATACATTAGAAATGGGCAATAACTATACAATTTTTTACAAAGTTAAAGATTTTCGAAATATTAAGGACGACAAAGGAAAGATAAAGGAAATGGTAACAAGTTTGAACTATTCTATAATAATACGACCTATAAATATTAGCCTCCAAACTAATAAGTTTTTAATTAATACCACTGATGAACTTGTTCTAACTGGATCGTATGAAGACCTGACTTTTTATCAAAATCAGATTCACATAAAGTAATCTTAGAGTGTTTAAAAATAAATAATGGGGAACCACCCAGAAATTTCCTCCTTAGCTTCAAAGAATAATTAGGATAAAAGCTGACCTTACCACCCTTCACACTTAAAGGTGGAAATGTTTATACATTTTATTACAAAGTAGAAGATAATCGAAAGCTGGTGGATTTTAAAGGTTAAAAAAGAGAAAAGGAACATAATATTTCGATTTCAACTAATATCTCTCCCGTTGATATATTTATAACGTCCAATTTAAATGTTAGTTTACAATCAACCGAAGAACTTATCATTAAAGGTTCATATGAAGACCCAGACGAGCCAGGAGGGGCTAGTAAATCTATATTATAAAAGTGGTCTTGTCTTCAAAACACAGGATAAATATGTACAAATTTATTGAAGTTTGTCAAAATAAACGAAAAAGATTCTACACTCACGATCCCTCCTTATACTTTACAAGGTGGTAGCAACTACACATTTACTTATACAATCAAAGATACTCGAAATGTTACTGATTACAATGGAAAAAATAGAGAATACTTTGAAGCTCTCTCATTCAAAATAACAGTATCACCAATTAATGCTAAAATTACCTCAAATTAGAAAGAAAATATTATTTTAGCAAATAGTACAGTTCAAATTACTGGATCATATAATGATTCTGATGTCAAAGAACTGTCAAGTCCCAATATTGTGGAAATGTGGACATGCTAAAAAAATAATGAGAACTGCAACGACTTATTGAAAAGCATATCGATAAATGATGGAAATTAAACCTTAACTTTACATCCCTTTACATTAGAAAGCGGAAGCAGTTATACGATATTTTATGAAGCAAAGGATCGTCGATACGTACAATAAAATTAGACATAGCAACGTTCTGATTGGAAAAATATAACGTTTAATGTAAAAATTTTACCTATTAAAGTTAATATAATATCAAAATCTAACGGAACAATTAAAGCTAGCGAAAATGTAGAGATTAAAGGATTTTATGAGGACCCGGATGAAAAAAGCAAGTTTAGTCCCAACATTGTTCAAACTTGGTCGTGTTTTAAAAATGAAAATGAGAGTTGTGAAAATTTACTTTCGAATGTTAAATAATCCAATGACAGTTTAATACTGACGTTACCCCCATTCAGTTTAGAGAGCGGAAATAAATACACGTTTTAGTATGTAGCAAAGGACACTAAGAAGCTGAAAGATTACTAAGACAGCAATAGAGAGGACAGTAAAGAAATATCACTTACTATCTTAGTATAACCCTTTACGGTAACCGTATTTCCTGAAAATAACATATCAATCTTCAGTAATGAAACTGTTACATTGAAAGGATAATATACGGACCCAGACATTAAAGAAAATTTTAATGAAAATATAATTTAAATATGGAGATGTCTTAGAAATGATCATTAAAAGTGCACGGATATTCTTAGTGATTAGAAAATGGAAAACAATACTTTGAAAGTAACCATTAAACCATTTGTATTGAAAAGTGGGGATAATTATACTTTTAGTTACAAAGCATTGGATACTAAAAATAAGATAGACTACTAAGGAAATTCAAGGGAAAATGAAAAGAGTATCACTTATACTCTTATGGTGAGACCATTAGTTATTTTCATGCAATCAAATCCTAGTGATACAACATCATCAAGCTAGAAGATTTAGATCAATGGGACATATGTAGATCACGATGTGAAATAGAAATATGGCTCACATATTATTGAAAAATGGTCTTGTGTTAAAAATGAAAAGAAAAATTGCTCGTCGTTATTACAAGATATTTTTAATATAACAGGAGGATAAATATTGACCCTTCCACCTTACATACTTGAGAGTGGCAATAACTACACATTCTAATATGAAATAAAAGATTCTAACTTTTTCAATGACTCTATGAAAAGGAAAAGAGAGGAAAAGAAAAGTTTACAGATTGTAATTATCATACAACCCTTGAGCGCTAAAATTATTCATAATATAAGTTATTCAGTAAAAGCTAGTCAACAAATTTCAATCAACGGAACTTTTGAAGATCCAGATTTAAAGAGAAAATTTGGAAAAAATTTGGTTAAATCCTGGTCTTGTATTATGAATGGAAATATAATTTGCTCAGATATACTTACTGATATAACAATGAGAGATAACAAGTCAAATTTAAATATCCAACCTTATTCATTGTAGAGTGGAAACAATTATACAATTTTCTATAAAGTCAGAGATATTCGAAACTTGAAAGATTTTAGCGGAAAAGATAGGATTGTTACTTAAAACTTAACTTTCTATGTAAATGTGTTACCACTATAAGTTTTCATAACATCAACACCATCTTCAAGACTTATAGAGGTAGGAAATGAGGTCCGTATTGAAGGATCTTATTATGATCCAGATGAAAAATCCGGAGTCACTCCCTCTATAATTTAAAACTGGTTGTGCAACGTAAATGGAAAACAAAATTGTCAAAGTATAGAAACAAATTTTCAAAAACAGGATGAAAAGAATAGATCTATATTAGTAATACCTCCATATACTTTTGAATAAGGGAAGAACTATACGATTATTTATAAAATATAAGATCCGCAGAAAAAGGTTGATTACACAGAAAATCCAAGGGAAAATGAAACATAGATATAATTTGTGTTAAAGATTTTGCCTTTGAATGCTAAACTAAACAGCGATAAAGGTGAAACTATAGATTCTAGTGAACAAATCACTCTTTATGGTACTTATAAAGATCCTGATTTAGAAAAAGGATATGGTCCACATATTATTTAAAGATGGTATTGCTTTAAAAATGATAAAGAAAATTGTTCTAATTTATTAAAATAGATATAAGATTTAAAAAATGGAAGTCAACGTTTAATTTTACCATCATATACCCTGTAGAGTGGAAACAAATACAATATCACGTACAAAATTAAAGACTCTATACAAATAAAAGATCAAGAAGGAAATGTAAGAGAAGCTGAAGATTATAAAATATTTAATGTTAGAATACAGCCTCTTATAGTATATTTAAGTACCAAACAAAGTTTTACAATTAAAACAACTGAGGAAATTCAAATTAAAGGAGGATATGAAGACCCAGATGTGAAAACGACCTTTGGTCCTCATATAATTGAAACATGGGCTTGCTTAAAAAACGAAAAGTAAAATTGCTCTAGTTTAATTAAAAACGTTAAAGCTCAAAATGGGGGATAAACGTTAATAATTCCCCCATATACTTTAGAAACTGGATAAGAATACTCATTTTCTTATACAATCCGCGACTACAGATCATCTGTCGATTACAAAGGTGTTAACAAACAAGCTCAAAAACATCTTAATTTCAGCATAATTTTGTCACCCATTTAGGTTAATATTACATCAAACAGATAGGAAAAAGTAAATGCAAGTGAAAGCATCTAATTTATTGGTTCTTATAAAGACCCAGATTAACCAAATGAGCATGGTCCTTTAACGCTTACGAAATGGACCTGTATTAAAAGCTTGACAGAAGATTGTACAAATATTCTACCTAGTGCAACAAATGGAAGCAATATATAAATTTTAGTAATACCTCCCTACACACTTGAAACAGGAAATATTTATACATTTTAATTCGAAGCTTGGGATTCACGAAATATTAAGTATTAGAATGGACAGTTGAAAAGGGATCAAAAGTCACTAGCATTAGAAATACTTGTGCAACCTATTCTGGCAACTATTGAACCAAATCAAAATTTAAATATGAACTAAAGTGAGTAAATTTAAATTACTGGATCATTTATCGATCCAGATGTGAAGCAAAATTAAAGCATTCATATTATTCAAAGATGGGAATGTCTAAAAAATAATAACCTTAAATGTCCACTTTTGATAGGAAATATTAGGGAACTCGATGGCAAGCAGATATTGACTCTACCTTCATTCTCTTTAAAAAGTGGAAACAATTTTACTGTTTCTTACAATGTAGAGGATTCTAGAAATATAAAGGACGTGACAGGAAATGTCAGGAAAGTAAAAAAAGAAATAACAATAACTGTTCCCATCTAGCCTTTGGCAGTAAATCTCCTTCCAGTCAAAAATCAAGAGGTCAATTCCAGCAATTAAGTAGAAATGAAAGGATCTTACTTTGATCCCGATGTTAAAGAAAATTTTGGCTCACATATTGTTGAAACATGGTAATGTTTCATGAACGATAAGGAAAACTGTAATTTCGTTTTATAAAATTTGACAAGTCAAATGGTAGCTAAACGCTGACCATAGCACCATACATATTAAAAAGTGGAAATAAATATATTATAGAATATAAAGCTAAGGATATGTAAGATCTTATAGATCACAAGGGTAATAGTAGAGAAGGAAAGGAAAACCGTACATTTTTTGTACTTATTAGGCCGCTCAAGGTAAATCTTTATTCTGACCGAGAGGGAGAAATTTACAGTCGCTTTGAAATTAAGCTTGAAGGATTCTATGAAGATCCAGATGTAAAAAGCAAATTTGGTCCCCATATTAAATAAACATGGTAATGTTTCAAATAAGGAGAAAATTGCTAAGACTTGATAACGAACACTCATTATAAAAATGGAAATTCAACACTCATACTCTAGCCATTTACATTAGAGAGTGGTTACAATTATACAATCGTATATAAAGCAAAAGACTCCAGAGATATTAGAGATTATCAGAATAGGAGTAAAGAAGACTTTAAACAAGTCACATATAGTGTTATAATATCTCCTTTAAATATATCTTTAACTTCGTCAATAGGTAAAACTGTCAACGCCAGTCAAGAAATTTCAATAACTGGTTAGTACGGGGATCCAGATTTTAAGGAAGATTTTAACAAGCATATAAGAGAATCCTGGAAATGCCTTAAAGGTGAAAAAATCAACTGTCAAGATCTACTAATATATATAACAGGAAAAGATAAAGGTTAATAATTGCTTCTACCACCATTTTCCTTAGAAAGTGGTTACAATTATACATTTTCTTACATTGTTGAAGATATTAGAAGCCAAGCTAAGATTATTGGTAGAAAAATTGAAATTTAAAACATTACATTCTATGTAAATTTACAGCCCATCAAAGTAAAAATGCAATCAGATTAAAATTTAATAATATAAAGTAGTAAAGAAATCTAAATAAACGTATGGTTCGAGGATCCAGTAGTAGAAAAAAAATTTGGACCACATTTGGAATAAACTTGGGAATGTCTTTAAAAACGGAGAAACATAATGTCCTGAGTTATTAAAAAATATCAAAAAAATTAACAGTACTTTCTAAAGTTTAACTCTCATGAATGATACTCTTGAAGGAGATAATAATTATACATTTACTTTTAGAGTTTGGGATAATCGAAAAGATGTTTTGAAAGATAAAAAAAGAGAATCATTTGCAAATTTAACTTTTATTATTAAGGAGGATATAATGAATATTCTCAAAGATATAACAGAAGTAAGGGAAAATTGCTTAGATACGAAAAACTTTTAGCATTGGTTTAACGTGTAGTGCCTGAGGTAAGAGAAACAAATGGTTTCTAATATTAATCCACTGGAAGGAAACCTAAAACATATAATTCCTAAATCCTGTTAAAGCTGTACGAAATATTAATTTTTCTTTAGCGGTTAATAGTTGTGAAGCTTTTGTGAGTCTCTCGTGGCGATATTACCGTAATCCATACCAAAATCTGTCCGACTAAAGTGATGTGTCTTCGTAAAAGGAGAGTTTTCACGTGGAATCTTGGTGACTGGCAGAATGACAGGTGCAGGTGTGTTAGTATGATTTCCATAAAGAAAATAACTTAGGAAAATATATTCATTATATATAAAAGAAGAATCTCAACAAAGATATTCGGCGATTACCGCGCTAGGCTGAAAGTATTGTTAAATAGTACTAGTTTTGAATTTGATTTTTATTGTGCATCTGATATGTAGAAGTTCTTGGAAGTATTTGGAACTATCGAAGTGGACGTAGTAATACAACGGAAGACTCCGATTTTGAGGTCACAAAAGAATACTCTGTTAAGACAAGAAGTCTAAAATATATTATTCAATTTTAATTTGAGGATTTATAGTATTGTTGTCTGAGTTATGGTTTTACCTGGTAAAATATGTTGTTTGACTCTAGTTCCACTCGGAAATGTAGGGTAACCCATAAAGTTTAATGGAAACTTTGAGAACAAATTGAGGTTATGTAATTTATGTAGTATTTATAAAAGAGGGGATTAATGACGTATAATTCCACCTGAACATTATAACTTTTAGACGCTTCCAGTCTTACGACCCGAGTGCGGGAACATTCTCACTTCTTCTGAATGTTCTGTTATCGATCAGTGTTTACTTCAACCTACTTATAGGTTATGAATCTTTTTAAAGGTAATGAATAATTGATAATTGCTCAAGTTATGGAAATTGAGATTAATGGAGGAAGCATATTGACTGTTATTAAGAACAAAGTTGACGCTGGTTGTGTAACGATGATTCAGAGTAGACCATCAAGAATAATCTACTAATATCTATCGTTAGGTTTGCTAGTGGGTCAGCTAGTATGAAAAAGTAGTCTTCTGTTTTAGATGAGATGGTGTCGAAACGTCTGAGCACGTGGTCGCAGTGTGGTCGATGTGTGTTTTTGTTCATATAAGACTGTTGATAAAGAATGTAGATTGTCCGCCAAAAGTGATTTCGGTGGGTTATTTGATATGTATATTGTCGATAGATTGGTGTTTATGATATAATCATCAATGTGTTTTTATTTTTGATTGGTATAGTCTCATCTTATCATCCAAATATTGACTAAATCGCTTGTTGGATTTTGATTGGGTAGGAGGAAACTGGATTGGTTATATTTAGTAAGTTTTAATGGTCCTCTTTATTTGAATATGTGAGTGTTTCGTACCGAAATTAATTTGCCTTCAAGGTGTTGAATTGATAGTTTGGGTTATATATTGTTCTGTGGTCAATCGATTTGGGGTTGATGCATTTTATGTAGAGTAGTGTGGATGGGTGTCCTAGAAGGATATGGAATGGCTTATTCTTCAGAGTTTGGATTTTGTAGGTTGCTAATCATAGACGTTAATTTTGGATGTATATGTTATAGATGAAGATGCAGGGCTTACTTTTCATTAAAACAGGGGTGATATTTCGTAAATATAATTTATTTAAGTTAGTATACAGAAATTTAGTGAATTTGGTTTGTTCTGGTAAGTATGTAAGGCCTGAAGGAATCGTTTGTAAGAACTATACTATTTGGTTTAGAGACTACGAAGAAAGATCTAAAGGAACAATGATTCCCTACTACGGTATATGCTTTGTTATTACTACAGATTGGTAACATTTGCTCGATTTATCGTAGTTATGCATGAGCTTTACGATTTTGCAAGCAGTTATTATTTGTTAATTTGTTCATGTTGTAGATATTGATATATGAGATAAATAGTGAGTATAATCTATAGAAAGTCATTCAGGGCTTGTAAAGACATCAGAGTTAATTTACCTTAAGCCAGAATAGACCATATAAGAGTTTGTCGGCATACTGTGAAGATATATATTATAGTATATATTTGTGATTTATTATTATATATTATTTTATATTGATATATATATATGATATATTATTGCTGACTGTAAGAAAAATTGAGTTTGATATATATATATATTAGTATATATATTATATATATTATAGTTATATAGTTCGAAACTCATTATGGTTCTCGGTCTGATTTTATAATAAATTTTAATTCTTTTTACAGTATGAATGAATTTAAAAGCGTGCGTAGTGGTGGTTGTGCTGTTGGTGTGTGTGTTGTTGTGTGTGTGTTTAAAAGAGGTCTTAGTAGTAGTGTCTTGTTTTCTTTTTATGTTAAAATTTTTACTGCATAATAATAATAAATAGAAGAAAATAATAAAGAAATTGCGGATTTAGTTCCTTTTAAAACGAATTCCTTCGCTAGACTAATGTGTCAAACTATTACCTATGTCTAATAAAAGTAGGGCTGTCAATAGCAATTTGAATTATATAGGATTATTTGCCTATGATAATAGTATTTATATGTTTATTAGTTGATAGTGTTATTAAGAATGTTAGTATATGATGGTAGGTATTGTATATTATATATAATATTATATATATATATATATTATAATATATAATATATTATATAATATATAATATTATATATATATATATATATGACCAAGTTTACTTTAACGCCCACCGAAACGGGAGCTTCGGATAAAAGAAATTTCAGCAGGTAGCATCTTCTAATGATACATAAATTGTGTTCTAGTCAAATGAATTTTGGTTTTTTTATCTTGTGTATTTTACCTGTTACTAGGGGCGAATTATATATATATGTTATTTGTAAGGTATTACAGACGGCAATGCTAGGGGGCTCGAGCCGGACGGGAACACAGGGGGGACGTTTTCCATTTACCGTGGGGAGGGCGGAAGAGCCCCGGACACCCAAATACAAATAGCGGGGTTTCCTGGAGACCCTCCTGGAGGGGAGGAAAAATAGTCCTACCGTAGTTTCCAGAGGCTCGAGAGACCCCGCCTGCCATCGGTGCGGTTACCCTTGGGTATTCCTTTAATTAAAAAAAAACATAAAACAAAACATAATATAGAAATCCTATTTATTTTATCGAGTAACGTATAAAAGTCTTAAACAGGCTATACTCCTCATATTACTATATATTTTGGAAATATTTTTTTGTTTACATTTTCCTTAGTAAAATTTTACCAGGATTCCAAAAATGTATTCTGTTTCGCTGTAGCTATTGTATGTTTTTGAGATATGATTTTTTTGTTCATTTCGACCCTAAAACACATTTATTTATGTTATCATAGAGGCTACTGTGGAAAAATTTTTTTCTGATCCCAGCTCCCGTTTCCGTGGTGGGCGTTACTTAATTTTCTACAATATTATTATATTTGATTAAATATATTATATAGATATATGAAACATTTATATCTAAATATATATTATGCTGAAAATAGCAAATTATATATATTTTACCCCTAAATATCTAAAAATTCCTTTCCCAAGTTAATTTATATCAAGTTAATTATCATAACTTGATTAACTTAAATATAAATCTATATATATATATATATATATATATATATATTATATATATATATATATATATAGTATATATATATATATATATATAGATTCCTATAAACTATGATGTGAGGGTGAAAATAACACCAACACTTACTTTGAAAACTTTGAGCTGAAAAACGATGGCAGACAGGCCCCCAGTCGATGTCACTTGCACCTGTAGTTTACGCAGCGAATTGACAGCTAAACGTTCTTAACAATATATATATTGATGGATCTGGAGGTACCTAACACTCTTTGGTGCAAGCACGGAACTTATAAAACAAATATGCTATGAAGTCAAGATGAAATGTTGCCAACTTTGCGATGGGTTCTTTTTTTTAGCGAGACAAATTATCATTACAATAAATTTAACCAAATTTATTACAATAGACTAAGAAATATTGCTTTTGTGTATAATTGACACAACTAGAATATATATATATATATTATATATATAATAAAATATATTATATATAATATTTTATTATATATATATATATATATATAATATATTAATATATATATATATAATATATATATATATATATTATATATATATATATATAATATATATTAATTTTATATATATTATATATTTATTTTAAAAAATTAATAAATTACATCCAGGGGTAATTTATCCAAGTATGACACTATTCGGGTCATGTTAATTTTTTCCTTGCGTTCTGTATTCGTTTTGTTAAAAAGAAAAAGTAAAATTTACCCTATGAAAGATAAAATAATTAATTTAAAGTTTAAAATGCATTAGAGAAAGCTCAACAAATTTTTATTAATTTCTTTTTAAATTTTTATTATATTTTAGTTTTTTTTAAACAATTTTATTATTATTAACTGTATTGGTGTAAAAAAAATTTCAAGATTGTTCTTACATTTTTATTTATTGTTATTTATGTTTCTTATGGTATTTATTACATTAACCCGTCAGAAAATGGAGAAATTGAAATTACTTTTCAGCAGGGATTCCAGGAGTTCAAATGTTCAAATTGCATCCGCGGGAGGTTACATGAAATCAATATATTTTTTAATATAGCAAAGGTATTAATTCATGTAGTAATAGGAGCAGCATTAGTATGTAATATTGTTTTTAAGTATTCAGGTTAAGTGTTTAGGGTGATTATAGGATGGAGGGAGGATTGAGGTTAGCCTAGGTTATAATTAGGTTAGATAGGTTAGGTTAGCTAAGGTTAGGTTAGGTTACAGTTAGGTAGGTTAACGTAGGTTAGATGAAGGGTTGATTAGGTTATATTGCATTAGATTAAGAAGTTCAATTTTGTTAAAAATAAAATTTAATTGTATTTCACACAGGTTTGTGCTTTGTCATATACATGGGTGAACAAAAATGACGGTTGGAAGTAGCGTGGAGTGTTTTCTAAATATAACTAAAACTAAAAAAGGAAATCCCTTTAAAGATGCGGGTTTCAGATGAATGGTGTATGCGTTTGGTAAAAGATTGAATGATATAGTCTCTTTAAGAGAATTTCGAAGGAAATATATATCTGTTTTATAAGCATACATACAATAGTTTAAGTTATTTTATGTTTATCGTTATATATATATATATATATATTTTATATTAATGTATATATATATATATATATATATATATATATATATATATATATATATATATATATATATATATAAATTATAAAATAAATATATATATATATATAAATTATAAAAAGGAATGTAATGTTAACATTAGAAAACGTCAATTTTCCATAAATATTTTAACCATTAATGAAGTAATTTTTTTACGAACAATTTTAAAAAATGTAACTAAGTGTATAATTTTAACCTAACATTTTAATGAGTTAGAGATAAAGCGTAAGGATTTAATTAATATAATACGAATGAATAGTATATTAAATATATTAAATAACGAAACCCAAAATATTATCGATAGAAAAAAAATTATATCACTAATAAATAAATAAATAATATCATTAAAAATATTTAATTATTAAATTTACAGATAAAGCTAAACGAATCTGTTTATTATAATCCTCAGATTCACGAAAGCATCTCTACTTAGCAAACCAAAGAATATAATAGACAATCATCAAAAATAAACAACAAAAACACCTAACTGAATTTTCAATACAAATATGGAAAACAGCTGATCGATTATTGACATGCAAGACGTTCCAACCAATATTTAATATTGAAGATGTTAAATAATTATTAGAATAAAAATATTAATATTAAACCTTTAAATATTTAAATAAATATTTTAATGACTCTTTAGTAAAATTTAATATTGAAAATATTAAAACATAAAACGAAATTTAACACTTACTTTGTCTCAATGTATGGGACATGAATACCTGTCGAAATCTTAACCTTTATAAAATCGAGACTCTTTACATAAAACACAAACCTCGAAGAAATACCTTTACACAATATTACCAATTAAAAATAGATGCAATACGATTTCAAGAAAAAAAATACACCTTTTTTAAAAAAATATTAAAATTTCGCATTATCACCTTTTGTAATATATCAAATATTAAACTATTAAAACGATAAATATAAATAACTTGACACTGAACACTCAAGCAGACGACATATGCATAACAGATCTTTCAATTGCAGACGCTATCAATATACGATTGCCACATAACCCAATTTAATACGTCTTCACTCCATATAAATCCAAGGGAAAAAGTTGCTCTTCACCCAAAAACTAAGCTTTTATACGTCAGCCCAATCACTCCGATATTTTCCCCACCAATCAAAACAAATCTCATTCGGGAGAAAAATAAATACATAAATTTTCACTTCTAATTCACAGGTAGAAACTATACTACTAATTAAAAGAAGAGGTGTGGCAATTTGTCAACATTGTTAGAAGAAAATTAAAAAACACACACAAATAGCTTCTGATTCTCACGCTAAAGCTCAATCTTAATATTCCATTTGCGCTTCCCACCAATTACAATTGATTTTAAAACAAATATTGCATAAATAACTTTCACTCTCAAATGCATTTAAAATTTATTAATTTTATCTATATATTTTAACCTAAATAAAATATACATATATACTCCATATTTACACTAAAATTATGACGCAGTTTAAATAATAATAATAATAATAATAATAATAATAATAATAATAATAATAATAATAATAATAATAACAAAGATTCCATTGCGCTTCTTCTCATTGATTCTTAAAAGAATTAACAAATAAAATCGTGCTATCCATTATTTTTTAAAATAAAAAATTGAGATACTCTTGATACATTATATATATAAATATATACCTATATATATATACTATACCTACTACTATATATATATATATATATATATATATATATAATATACTTCATACAAATATACTATATATATGATATATATATACCTGTTGGGATCGGGTTTGAAAGGCCCATGCTCTGAGGAGGGTAAGACGACTTTGGGAACTGAGATTCTAAGCAAGAGTCTTAAGGTATCCCATATATGGTAAAAAAAAATTTAATAATGACGCATACCCTCTACTTTTGTTTATACTAATAATAATTCATTAAGAAGATATTTTCCTCCAAAGACAATATTAACCCGTGGCGACTTGCCCAACAGTAATTATTTATAAATATAAGGTGCAAATCAATTGCAGTATTTTCTATCTTAAAAATGCTTACAAAATATTTTAATGTCACTCATGAACTTATTCTCTTTGATGGGTGACTTCAATAACTGGGCCCCTTACTTTTTTGAAACAAAATCAAAATTTCACATTTTTCTATTATTATCTAAATTAGTAGAAAAATTCCTCCTGACGATTATCTCTTCTTTAATGTGCTTTGAGAATATACATGGTTTTTTAGATGCAGAAATTTATTTAGAGAGGTTGGCCGAACTAAAAAATTTCAATTACATTCAAAATTGCAATTTCCAGGTCAGGCTCAAAAAAATTGTTTTAATCAATCACTGTTTTGAGAATCTAATCTTGTTTCTTAATGTTGATATCTAGCCAAGCCCTTCAGATTTTGACTCAATCAAATAAATGGAGCAAGGCGGAGCCGTTCCTGGGATGATTTTTTTCAAATGAAACTAATTTTTTTTAGATGAAAATTTATTGCCACAACGTGCTGATACACATTATTTCAAATAATTACGATAGACATGAAACACCCATTAAGTCGAATCACATGTGATTCTGCGCAAGTCAGTGGAGCCTGCTCAGTACACTCGATTTTTTTGAACCAATGAAGTGAGAAGCTCGTCATCTCTAAGAGGGTGACGAGAGACTTATTCAAGCTAGATGAAGACACAACTGAATTACAAAATATATTCCATTTCGAAACTATTAGATATGAGGTCCGAGAGACCCAGGAGAGTCTCTGAAATGACCATGAGAATCCGAGCACGAGGCACTCAAGAGTAACACTGAGGATACGAGAGATGGGAAAGGTGAGGTGTCAGTGTGTGTATTATTATCTGCACCAAATTTCGAATTTCCATGTTCTTAAGGAGATAACACTCGCCGAGATATTAGGAGACCAAAACGGCACAGAGAGCGAGTATAGTGAGAGCACATTCCTATAATCGAAAATATACGTGCTACACACAAATACCGTACGGATCATGACTCTACACGAAGCACGCGAGCGGGACAGATCACAAGATACGGAGGTGAAGCCTAAAGACCGAAAGTCCGAAAGCCAGGAGACGGATTCGAGCAAGGAGCCCGATCTTTGGTATGAACTTTCTCAGAAATATTTTTTAGGTGAAAATTTAATGCCAGAAGACGTACAGAACAAATTTTCAAGTAGTGGAAACACCATAGTTGGATCCGGGAATCCGGATCCGGAGCTAGGATTCTGTTTATTAATTTTTTCATAAATAATTTTTTTTAAATGAAAAACTTTATTGCCAGAAGAACGATACTGAACATTAGTTAAATCGTGCAGAACCTTAGTCGGAATAGATCCCGAAGCCGGAGCCGACTCCCTGGGTATAATTTATTCATCAAAAAATAATTTTCCTAGATGAAAATTTATTGCCAGAAGACTTGCTGAGAAATTTTTAAATAGTGCAGAATTTCTTTAGTTCCCGGATCCGGAATAACCTTCACATTAATTTCGGAAAAAATATTTTTTTTAGGTAAAAATTTTATTGATAGAAGGAAGTGCTGAACAATTTTCAAATATGCAGAAACCTTAGTCAGATCCGGAACTGAGTCGGAGTCGGAGCCGGAGCGGGAGTCGAGGTCGGAGCCGGATACACTGGGTTGAATTTTTTTCAAAAAAAAATTTTGGAGTAAATTTAAATTTAATTATGCCAGAAGACGTACTGTGACAATTTCAAATTGTGCAGAAAACCTTAGTCAGATCCGTAACCGAAGCCGAAGGATCCTTGGAATAAATTTTTTTCAAGGAATAATTTTTTAGAATCCACAATTACTTGTTGCCAGAAGTCGTGCTGAACAATTTTTCAAAATAGTGCACGAAACCTTAGTCGGATCGCGCCAGCCGTAACAGTTTTCACTCTGGGCACGGAGAATTTTTTTAAAGAAAAATATTTTTTGGGTGAAAAATTTAATTGCCAGCAGACGTGCTGAACACTTTTTCAAAGTGTGCGAAACCTTAGTACCGGCATCTGGATCCGGGCGGCGGCGGCCGGAGCCGAAGTTGAAGTCGGAGCCCGGAGTCAGAGCCGGTGCCCAGAGTATGATCTTTTTCGAAAATATTTTTTTTAGGTGAAAAAATTTATTGCTTGAGAAATGCGCCACAATTTTCAAATACCGCTCGGCAGAAACCTTGGGTCGGATCCGGCAGACACGAAGACCCGAAGCGACAGCGGAGTTGCAGCCGAAGCGGAGCCGGAACCTGGGTATGTATTTTTTCAGAATATTTTTTTAGGGCGAAAATATTTTAATGCCGAGAGACATACGGAACAATTTTCCAAATAGTGCGAACCTTAGTCGTATCCCGTCATCCCGGAGCGGAGTCGAATTCGGGGCCGAATCCTGGGTATAAACTTTTTTTTTTTTTTTTTTTTTTTTTTCTCATTTTTCAAGATAATTTTTTTTTTAGATAAAATTTATTGCCAGAGACGTGCTGAAACATTATCAAATTGGGTAAAAAACCTTTAGTGGACATCATGGATGCCCGAACCTCGACCGGCCCGCCGGCTCAGGGTTCGCTCCAGAATCCTACTAGGTTGAATTTTTTTAAGAAAATATTTTTTTAGGTGTAAAATTTTTATTGCCCAATATTCTGGCTAAACACTTTTCACAATAGTGCAGGAACCTTAGATAGATCCGGGCCGACGACGGAGCCGGGAGCGGAGGCATGTTTTGTTGTGGTTGGTTTCAGTTGTGTTTGTGTTGTGGTGGGTAGTTTTCTTCGTGTTGTGATATGTGTCATAGTTTACTATGTTACGCTTATGATTTGTTATTTTTATGTTTTTTTTATGTTTTTATTTGTCATTGTGAGTCATGGAAGCTAAGAAATTATGTTATGTTCTATGATTTTGATGTTCTATGGTTTATGTATGTTATGTTGTCATCACTATTGTCTTTGTGCTATTTCTATTGTGAATATGTATATAGTTATGTTAACGTTTTTGTTGTATGATTATTTTGTGATTGTGGAAGGTGACATACCTTACTTATTTCACCAAAAAATGTATAAACGTAATTTTGTGTCCTGCTATATGATTCAAATATGTAATTTCAAAATTAGTGCAAAAACCTTAGTTGGCGTTCCAGAATCCGGAGTCGGGCAAGGTCGGAACGGAGGCAGTCCCAGATGTTATGTTATGTTATGCTGCTATGTTGTTTGTTATGTACTGTTGTGTTGAGTTGTACTTTGTATTTTTTCTTATATTGCGTTGGTAATGTGCTTTGAACATGTTATTATATGTTATTGTTTATGTTATGTCATGTAATTTATGTATTTGTTAGAATTTAGTTATGTTATGTTTAAGTCTAATGTTATGATTGTTTATATATTGCCTTGTATGTTTATGTTAAAGGTTATTATTTATAAGGGTGTAAATCACGATTAATGTTATGGGTATTGGTATGATTTTTTAGGGCATAAAAAAAGATTATTTTATTTATTTATTGTATTAATTGGGAGGTTTTCTTTATTGATGCTAGAAAAATTAACCTGTAAAGTTATAAACATCGGAATAAGAGTATAGCTAGCAACTGAACCAGACAGTCTCTTCCGGACCCGGACCCGGAGCCGGACCCGGAGTCAAAATATAAGTTAGGAAGTACGACGCCGGAGGACCGCCGCAGTACGGAAGAAGCGAAAGGGCCCGAGCAAGGGAGCCAGGTGTTCCTCTAAGAAATCCTTAGAAGGAAATATACCGAGAAGACGCTGTGGGCTCTTTCTTTTTGCAAAAAGGAGGGTGATTGGAACTTTTGTTGTTTAAGGTAGTAAAGGTCAAGTGAAAATATTGAAGTGGCTACTCAGTCCTTTATGACTCCAAGTCCAATAAAATGATCGATATAAAAAAGGTGTCTCTACCACAACTAAATGTATGTGACAGAATGAAGCCGTAGTCAAAGTGTTTTTACAATTTAGGTTTTTGCAAAATAGGTGATCTGATTGTGACGAATAATATGGTCATGTCGTAAGCTTCATTATTTATTGCCGACTTATCTGCGAAAGTTCTGTTGAAAGACGTAGATCATAAGACTTATCTTTTAGGCATCTCAACTATCACTCCATCAATCTCATTTATCATTGGCCGAACACCAGAGTTTGCTAAATCGCCCCACCCATTAATTTCTTCCTACCAAACCGCACCGCACCAAACTCAAATCTAATCTCAGTCTTTCTTTGAATCCTACAATTTAAGGAATCCTCTCAACATTATAAGGCATTAAATATATCAAACATTTCTAATCATTATTTACTCTGTATGAATGAAATAATATTGACATAGAGATCATGTGTGCTTCAGAGATTTCTATTACCAAATGTATTTGTGTGTATATATATATGAATATTATGCATGCGCGCGCGCTCTATGTACATCGGAAAGTTAAAACATTGTTTTTTTTTTTTGTGAATTTCTTTGAGCTTTTATAATATTATTTTTTTTCGATTTTTTTTTTTTGGCGAATTTAATTATATTGTGCGGTCTTGCATATTTTGGGACCGTCAGAGATCTTCGCATCCTGGCTTTCCAATAAATGTAAACAGATGATAGGAGACTCCAAGGCTTATTCAATCCTTTTAGCTTTCAAAACATAAATCAAAAAATACCTCGCATCGGAGGATGGGAAAGAGCACTTTTTTACTTTATTTTTGCGATTGGGTGATTTTAGTGTATGTGTGTCAATATCCACGTATGCGACGTTAAATGTGCGCGAGTGTATTCCATCATGCTATCGCCATGGCAGCTAAGCTTTGGAAGAATGTAAGAGCTAACGATTCAAGAAAGCGAAATAAACAAAAAATATGTTTACTGCATATATATTAATATTCAATTCTTTATTATTTTTTTTTTTTTACAGTTGTCACCAACCACTCACCAGGGCAGAGCCGGCGCGTCAATTCAAGGCGAGGGGGTGTTTGCAGCGCTAAAATTTTCATCACGCTTCGTAAAATTACGTCAGATGAGCCACAGACGAAACAGCTTTAAAGTGAGGAGGATTAAATTCAGACAGGAAACACAGAAGATGCAGGAAATCCACAAGAAACAGTGGCTGCAGGAAAGAAGGCAAGCACCAGCGCGACTAGCCTGGAGACCACTGTCACATCACACAAAACTCGTGAGCGCAGACGGACAGACAACCACCATAAACCATCACCGATATGTAGCTGCGAGGACGCGAGTCGTAAAGGGTGGTGGTAACGACGAGTGGTAGATTCTCGAACACTCTGCCGCTGCGGTAACCTATAGAAAGAAGATAAAGTACCACCCAACCGAGTCGCGCCGGCAAAGATTAGAGGGGTCAAAGTGAACTGGAAAGTACAGAAAGTTTTATAAGCCTCTTTTGCTTTTGACGTCGACCTTTCTCTTGTCCAATACGCGGGTGGAAATACCTAGAGGCTCCTTCCTTCCACCAGTATATGAGGTAACAGTTTTAACTTCTTAGCAAGCCATACAAATACCGACTAGAACCCTACGCCACACCTCTTGCTATAGCTGAGGTAACTGACGAGAGGAAACATTAATTATCTGGTCGCAGTCTAGAAACAGGGACTCCCACCCTTCTTCTTGGTGAGGCCTGCCCTAGCAGCCGTTGTGATGTAGGAGTCCTTCTCCAAGGATCAGATGTTAAAATCATGGTTATATCCTGATCGGATTAAGCGGACCTTCGGAAGGGATGTTTAATAGATTGAGCTTCAGACGAAGGAGATGTATCGAGAGTAAACAAAGGTCCGAAAGAGAATAGGAAAAGTTTAGAAAGATTGTTTTAATGAGAGGTAATATCTAAGAGTGAGAAAGAGTTTGAAAGATATTTTTAAAGTAATTTGAATATAAAAATTAATTTCATCGTATTAATGTGTTGCTTGACAGAAACGCACCCAGGAAGGGACCGGTGCTGACGCAAAATGCGGAAAATTCTATCCCAGAATTTTACAAGATAGAGAATAGAAATCTGGAAAGATTAAGACGATGAGGCAATTCTAAAGTAAAAGAGGGAGCAGAAGATTGTGAAATGAAGTTGAAGAAATGGTAAAGATATCGTCGTCGTCATATGAGTTGATAGAGTTAGATGTGCAGGTGAAGAAGATCATTAATTGAAAAGTAAGAGAAAAAAATAGAGAGATAAGACAGAACCCTAGGAACCACCGCTAATTGTACAGAAAAAGAAAGAAGAATCGCGTCCATCAACCACAGGACCATTTATGACGCCCGATATTGGAGCGACCTTGAAAAGAAAGACTAGAGCATAAGCAGCCAAAAGAGGAGGAAACCCAAAGGGAGGGAAGCATTGGAGAGCAGTGACTCCGGCGTGCCATACCCGAGACCCGAGATCAAAGATGATTTGGTTATGTCAAGCCGCCACCGACGCGAAGTGCGGCCCTTGGTTAGTTTCCTAGTCAGGGCGGAAAACCATAAAATCGGTTAAATAGGAAAGTGAGAAAGTCAAACAGTAGACCTCGAACGACTAAATCCGTACTAGCGATCGGAAATGGGAAAGAAGATAATGAGATTTCAGGTGTTCTAAGAAGTGAGAGTTAAGAAAGTTTTCAAAAGATCTTAGGATAGACATTACAGGTTGAGTATGCTATGAGGGCGATAGTTAGAGGGTCAACCGAGCAGGAAGCGCCTTCCCCTTTTTGCGAAATTACGGAAGAGTATGTGGACATCGGTGCGTGCTTCCAAAGACAGCATTGAGGCGAAAGTGTTCCTACGTATTTGGCGTGAAGAGCAGACATAATCTGAGAATTATTAGTTTTGACCACGAGGGGAGAGGGCCAAGCTCGAGGAAGCAATCACAAAATCCACTCTCCTCAAAAATCTCGGGGAGCGCAATGCCATACTCGGGACCCCCCATCTAGACGTCATATAGATCAGAGACGTCACATCGGGCACACGCTCCGCACCCTCACAATGTAATGCGGAAAAGGGGTTGCCAGGCCAAAGAGACACAGATATTAGGTACACCTGAAAAGGTAGAATGTGGACGAGGAGGAGGAATCGCAAAATCGTCAGGGTTATTACGAGGAAGAAAATAGGGAGGAGTCCGAAGATGTATTGCGCCTGTATCTTCAGTCTGCGATTCAGCAACAGAAGCGCATGGACAGATACCGAACGATCAAGAGAGAAGTGCACGGGAAAGATGAGGCATCACTGTGAAATGTTACAGTATCGGTGTGATCTTCCACGATGGAGGTGATTTTTTGGGCAAGAGGTCCAGAAGTTGGTGTCCCAGTAGAGACATAAGGAAGGTTTACGCGGCACTTTTTCGTTGTTTGATGAAAGAACGCTTTGCTCGTCGAAGAGTATCCCTGCAAACGATTTCTACTGCTCGAATGAAAATTCAAGCTGAGAGTGATAGGAAAAAGAAAATTTTTCCACCCCGATACGCGCTGTCTCTACCCTGAATGGCCCAGAGAATAGGCACGATCGAACCATGGATTAAATCGAGGTGAGAGAAGATTTTAGTTCCGAAGAGAGGGGAATGAACCTGCCTCATCTCCTGCAACGATTACAGCTCCCACCTGTAGTGGCAGAAGCGAAGCGTCACCGGACGTCCAAAGGCAGTTCATTCCAATTATATTGATCAAGTAAATCGTCATCAAACTAAACACGAATATAATACCAACCAGAAAAAAACCTAGGGGCAAAAGCGAGCTGTTGGAGAGAAAGTAATTAAATTAAGTGATATATATAAGGTTTGGTCAGATTTACAAATAGGATCGAAGGTGGTGTATTTATAATGGGAGAAGGACAGTGTGAAACATAGGTCCAAGTGTTTCAAGAATTGGGTTGGGACGATCCGGAAATGTGTGGTAGGTTCTTTGATTAGTTGCTCCAGATCGTTGAGAAATGAAATGGCTGATAATGATCGGACATATCTCAACCCACCTAAATCAGTAATAATGAAGAGGATTCAACCAATTTCAGATGATTGTTGTACATTGAAATCCCAACTATTGAGCAGAGGACCTCCAGAAAATTGGAAGAGAAAATGAGAAGATATAATATAGTTGCTAAACTATGGTATTTAGTTAACATATTTCAAAAAGAAATATTCATATACAATAGTGAAATCTGTTCCATAAGGAGAACAGTAGCAGAGCACAAGATTAGTTAAAAATAAGAAAAAGAAAGACAGATTTTTGAGTCCACACGAGCATGCGAAGTTAGGAGACTTCGAGATTCGATCGACGACCGTAATAATCGGGATTACAGGATAGTTTAATGTTTATATAAGTCACCGGAAAAATACACTCCAAACTTCGGGCCACCCTCAAGATTAGCGGACCGGACAAGGTATAGAAGAATAACGTAGAGTTAGTGGAGTTATAAAAGATACATTAAAGCGAGTTTAAGAGGGATGGAATATCTTATGCTCATTTTCCGCGATAAGAGAATCCTCAAGAAAAAAAGAGCAAAAAAAGGTTAAGGGATGAGGTTTAGATAGGTGATATTCCACAGAGGTCACTTTAACGTTAAGTGGTGTGCAGGCTATCTTATCCACATTTCTGTTTATATCATCTTTATTTGAATAATTATTTTTTGTTCTGGTGGGTGAAGCGTTTGTAACAATAAATGTAATCGAAATAAGATTTTAGAGTAAATTGTTCATGACACCTCACCATTTTGAAGTTAATTCATTCGTTGAAATAAACACGTTTTTTATCATCATATCATAACCAATATAGAATATATAAGGTTAATTTTATTATTAATTGTATTTAGTGATAGTAATTTCATCGATTACATTTTCGTTTAGATTTTGATTATTACTCATAAATCATGAGTTTACTGAAGGGTCAATACCATTGGCAAGTCCAGGCGTGTAAGTCGGAGAGCAAGTATAGTCCGGATCACAAGCCGGAGCCCTAGGATCCCTGGGTGGATCGAATTTTTTTTCCAAATAAGCATCAGGCTATTGTACATATTTTTGCAAATTTTTTCCTACTGGATGAAGATAAGTTGTGTATCTTAGTGTTTGTGTTTAGATGAATTGTGTATGTAGTTTGCTCCGTGTCTGTGGGTTGTGTAATGTTGTGGATTTGGTCAGTGAGTGTGTGTGTTGGGTGATTGTGTTGTGTTGATATATATTTTTGTGTTTCTTATGTGTTTTAAGTGGTTTGTGTTGTTAATTCTATATTTTTTTGCGTTATTCAATATTATTGTGTTCCATATTGTTGTTAATACTCTTGTTATGTTATGTTATGTTATGTACTATTGTTTTGTGCTATTTTTAGTGATAAATTTGATGTTGTTATTGTAACGTTTTTTGTTTGTAATATGTTAATGTCGATGTGTACGAGAGGGAAATGTAATGTATTGTGTTTCTATTATGATGCAAATGTGATCATGGGCTGCTATGTTTTGACTATTTATTGTACGTGCGTTGGATCGCGAACCGGGGATCCGGAACCCCGGTGACAAGACCTGTGTACTTTGTGGGTTTTATTTTTACTTTAATGTTTATTATTATTCAAAGACTAATAATAAATTTATATTTTTTGTGTGTTTTTGTGTAAATTGGTAATTGGTGTTGGTGTGTGTTATTTGGTTGTGTTGTAGTTGTGTTGTGTTTAAGTGTTGTTGGTGTTGTGATGTGTTGTGGTTGTGTATAAGTGTTGTTGTATTGATTGTTGTGTGTCCTAGTGGATTAATTACGATATGTTTTATAAGTTATGGTTGATTGATGTTAGTGAGATTAGTTCATATTTATTATCGTTAAAAGAAGATAAAAAATTGTTCAATCGACACAGAACTTTGAAAAATGGTGAAGCAGGAGCAGAAGCAGGAGGCATCGCCATGGAGCGAGGGACGTGAGAGAAAGAAGCCGAAAAATGGCAATGGCTCCAACCTAGTGGCACCCAGCGGAGACGAAATCGGAGTAGTATGCAGAGCTGGTAATTTTAAACATGAAAATAAACTGAGACGGTGTTTGGAACCCTTTTACGGACCAAAAAATTCTTGACGCTGCCTTGCAGGTGCTATAATCCATCCGAGTGAATGATACGAATATACAAAGGAAGGCCCTCATTGTCGACACAAACTTAGAAACATTCTCTTCAAGAAATGTCCCTGTTGTTTTGAAGGATTTATAGACGCATATTTTGCGAAAGATCCGAGCGTGTCAAGTCCCTGGCATAGTGGTGGCAGATCATCCAAGCAATGTCTTTTTAACTTTTTATAAATTGTATATCTGACCTAATTAACCTAGTTTTTCTATTACATGTTTTTAATCTTTAATCTTTCCGAACATTACGCGAAGTTGCCCTTACCCTGCAAACCAGCCCCGTTTTTTTATTTTTGGTTTCTTTCCTATGTGAACAAAATTTTAAGCACCACCGCCAACCCAGAGAACGTGCTGAACGCAATTAACCAGGGCACCGCATCAGCACCCGCACCGCATACACAAAAGAAATTAAAAGATAACCGTTACAGCTTAAAGGAAATATGCTAAAACATAACCTATAATTTATGGAATCCTCCCACCATTATAAGGCATTAAATATATCAAACATTTCTAATGAATCAATTATTCTACTTCTGTAGAAACGTGAAAGTAGTCCGGAATTGCCCCATAGGGACGCGGGGATAACCCGGAAGTCGGATTTTATACTTCAAAGAGATTTCTAGTTACCAAAGATTATTCCGTGGTAAGTGCTATCGTGGTATCCATGTATTCCACAAGCTTTAATTGAGATTATTATTCTATTAAATAAAAATAAACATTTGTGTTACTTGGTTCTTGCGACATTTATAATTACAGCACTTCCACGTCTGAGCGAGATAGATTATTTTGGCGATTTTATTTTGCGTCTTGCATTTGAATAGTACTTTCGACAAATAATGTCGTAATTTGCTTATCATCAATATATATGTTAAAATTCAGTATAATTGAGTTAGGTTATTGTTAACGTTTTCTGGGTCCTTTTATTACAGATCTATTTAGCTTTCCACAATATAATATTTCAAATAAAAAATACACCCCTCACATCGGAGGAATGAAACTGAGAAAGGGGTCTTTCTTTTGCAGAGTTACGTGATTTATAGTGTGCATGTGTGAAATCAGGGTGATCAGACTGTTTTTGGGAGAAAGGTAAACAGTGGTTTGTGTGTGTGTGTTTGTGTGTGTGTGTGTGGTGTGTGTGTGGTGTGTGGTGTGTGTGTGTGTGTGTGTGTGGTGTGTGTGTGTGTGTGTGTTGTGTGTGTGTGTGTGTGTGATGTATATCATTAGCAGCATACAGAATCACTAATATGTAACAGAAACATTTCTTGGACGTTTTTTGTTTTCAGGATATGCGACCATAAAATGTTCATGTATTATCATGTAAATTTGTCTGTAAAGATATACAAAGAACGAAATGAAAAGATATGTTTATACAAATGAAAGATTTCACTTCGATTATATCAGTTGTATCGATATCACTTAAATTAAATTTCTATTATTCGCATTTTACTTAAAGTTCTACATGGTAATTTGCGTTATCAGCCAGATATACTGAAGGAGGAATCAATCCCATAGTTTCCACAAAGAACTTCAGAGATTAACAAAAAAATAAAGAAAGTAGAAGAAACGTTTTTGAGAATCTTATCGACATTAAACCTAAAAATGGATTTTTTAGTAACTAACTTGGTCCCTTCTGAATTTTATGTTGTCTTGCAAATGCTGTGTTATGTTGTGCTGTGACGTATTCTGTCGTATTGTTTGGTATTGTGTGAGATTATGTTAGTGATGAGGTGATCTGCTGGAGGTTACGATTCGTTATAATATTTCACGTTATGTTATGTTGTGTTATGATACATTATGTTGTATTATTTTTATCCTGTTATGTTATTTTTTGTCTATTGTTTTTTATTTTTTTTGCTATTTATTTGGTGTTTATTTTATTGTTTTTATGTTTTTTGTAATATAATTTTTTTTATATATTGATTATGTTCTGTTTATATGGTTACGGTCGAGATCAAATAATTATAATTTTTTATGGGGGTATTCTTCTATTATTATTTAATGTTTTTAATTTATGTCTTATGTTACTGTCTGAGATGTCAATTAATAAGTCTTATCTGTATGTTATGCTACGGGGCCAAGGTTCATTTCTTGTTACTTCTTTCTTATGTTTTATGGACATTTCATCAAAATATATTATTTATTTTATTACTTATTAATTATTATTATTATTAATTCAAAATTATTAACTATTATTCAATTATTTATCATTACAAAATTATTAATTATTATTAACTTATTATTCAATAATTATCAAATCATTATCATTATTATTAATCATTATTACCATTATTAGAATCTATTCTTCTTATTCTCATTATGAATCATTAATTATTATCATTTTATTCATCATCAGTTATTAACCATTCTAGGAATCATTATAATTATATATGATATTGTATATTATTAATTCCATTATTAATATTAATTATTGCCATTATTATTATTATTTGATTTAATTAATAATATTATTATTATTATTTATCATAATTATTATTAATTATTAAACATTATTATCATTATTATTATCAATGTATTATTATCATTATTATCAATTATTTAATTTTAATCATTATTTCACTTCATACATTAAATTATCATTAATTATTAATTATCTATCCTCATATACATTTTTTACAAGGTACATTCTTTAAAAAAATACTTAATTAAGTATTAATTTTTATTTTTATTATTTATTTATTATTATTATTTATGTATATATTATGTAATTATATTATTTCATTATGTATTATTATTATTAGGTATTATTATTATTATTATTATATATTATATTATTATTTTATTAATTATTATTATTATCATTATTGATCATTATTATTATTGATTATTATTATTATTTTGATTATTATTACAATATTATATTATTATATTATTATTATTATTATTATTATATTATTTATTTTATATTATTATTATTATTATTAATAATTATTATGATTATTATGATTATTATTAATTATTATTAATCAATTATTATTAATTATTATTGAAATTATATTATTATTAATTATTATTATTATTATTATATTATTATTATTAATTATTAATTATGATTATTATATTATTATTATTAATTATTTATTAGTCTGGACAATAATTTTACTATATAACATTCGTCTCAATTGAATTAAAAAGTTAATTTTCAATTTCAATTTTTATAAAACAATTTCATATCTAAAGGCCACCGGAGCTTAGTAGGGTCGGCGTGAGTGGCGCTTTGTGGCGAAGTTGGTGATACGTTTACTTAAAATTTTTTTATACAAAATTATGTTTACCTAGATAGACTGTCTAAGGTGGGGTGCGTTACTTGTACATAAATTTTGTGTGTGAAATGAAAATTAATGGTGGGTTTAAGAGTATTTGACTTTGTCTAGATATGGAAGCGAAGACCTGTCAAACTTCAAATGCGATTGTAGATATCTATGTAACATCGCGGATGCGGATATATTTGACTTCGTTTAATAGTGGAGGCAAAGACGTGTCAAAATTCAAATGCGGTTGCAAAGGTCCTATGTCACATTCTGTGGATGCGGATTGCGGATGCGGATAGGGACATGACTATAATCTGGCCAACAGTGGAAGAATGTGTCTGACTGACATTTTTAACTGAGAATAGGATAGGAAAAGTAGAATACAAAGAAGCACAGAACTGTGAAGCCGGAGCCGTAGCCGATGCCGGAGTCGGAACCGGAGTCGGAGCCGGAGTCGGAACCGGAGTCGGAGTCGGAGCTGGAGCCGGAGCCGGAGCCGGAGCAGGAGCAGGAGCAGGAGCAGGAGCAGGAGCAGGAGCAGGAGTAGCAGGAGCAGGAGCAGGAGCAGGAGCAGGAGCAGGAGTCGGAATAGAGTATTTTAAAAATGAAATAGCCTGACCACCGGAGTTGGAGCCTACCAAGAATATTGCGGCACCTCAACCTCGACATCACGAATAATCGATATAAAAGATGAGTCTTTTATCACACTCCAGACACACACCTTCAAAAATGTGCCTTATGTATAAGCTCTGTAAGGTCTATTTTTCGACTTTTCTGAAATGTGGTTCAGGTAACTTATCTTTTAAAATGCTCAGTTATCAATCCTTCAATTTCAATCAGATTTTGCCGAACACCGATGGAATGTTCCGCACCTCATTACCCGTCATTATTTTTCCTTTCGGACCGCACCGCACCCAAGCCTAAATTCTTTCTTTGAATCCTATAATTGATGGATTCCTCCCAACACTCTAAGGCATTAAATATATCAAACATTTCTAATCATTATTTACTCTGTATAAATGAAATAATATTGACATAGAGATCATGTGAGTTTCAGAGATCTCTATTACCAAATGCATTTGTGTGTATGTATATATTATGTTCCATAGCATATAGTATATTCCTATTCGGAAAATTAAACATTTTTGTGAATATTTTTTGCACTTTATATTTTCATTTGCAATGTTTTTTTTTTTTGGCGATTTATTGCGTCTTGCATTTGGAGACTCAAATCTTCGCATTTGCTTTCCAATAAATGTAAACAGATGATTGGAGACCCGAAGGCTTATTCAATCCTTTTAGCTTTCAAAACATTAAATTAAAAAAATACTTCGCATCGGAAGGATGGGAAAGAAGCACTTTTTTCTTCTATTTTTGCAGTATTGGGTGATTTGTTGAGTCAGTGTGTCTATCCACGATATGCGACCTTAAATGTCCATGTAGACCATACTGTATCGCCATGCAGCTTCTGAATGTAAAGCTACGCAAAGACACGAAATAAAAAAAAAATATGTTTAATGCATCTCATAAAAACTCTTTTCAATTCTTTATTTTATTTTTTTTGGTTACAGTTGTCACACCACTCACGGGCAGAGCCCTATTCAGGAGGGGGTGTTGCACGCTAAATTCATCCGCTATCGTAATTTACGCAAGAATGATTCACCAGGACGCAGGCTTTCAAAGTGAGGGAGATTAAATTTCAGCAGGAAAAAACAGAAGAATGAAAGAGATTCCACAGAACAGATGTAGCAGGAAAGAGGAGCACCGCAAGCCGAATAGCCTGGAGTTACCTACTCAACACAAAACATCGTTTCTGCAGACACAGCACCCTGGTGCTGCGGGCGTCGTACGCTACGGTGGTTACGCGAGCTGGTAAGGTTCCCTCGAACACCTGCCGCTGCGTTACGTACCTATAGAAAGAGATAAAGTACCAACATTACGCGCCGCAAAAGATAGAGGTCAAGTGAACTGGAAAGCTTAAGAAACAGTTTATAAGCCTTTTGGCTTTTGACTCGACCTGTCAAAAGCCGGGTGAAACCAGAGCCCCACCAGACTGTGAGAACACTACTCCATAAAAGGGCGGATGAGACCCTTGTTAAGCTGGAGTAACTGAGAAGAGGAAAAAAAAAATCTCGCAGTCTAAACAGAACTTCCAGTTTCTTTGATGCCGCCTAGCAACCGTATGTTGTGATGTTGAGGTTTCCAAGACATTTTTTCTTATGTTAAGGCCAAGGATGTTAAATATTGTCAACAGGAGAGACGGAGAACACTGTCGAAAGAGATAGGAAAGTATAAAGGTGTTTTAGAGAGGAGATTTGTAGAGGTTGAGTTTTTTGAAAGAATTGAATTTCACAAAAGGTTGAGACGACCCAATCGTAAATTCTATCCAGATCCGCGAGAATAGAATCGGAAGAATTAAGAACGAGAGGCAATTCTAGAAGTAAAAGAGGCAGCAGAAATTGAAATGAGTTTGAAGAATGAAGGGTCGAGTTCTCGGCATACGAGTGGAGTAGAGTTAGATGTGCAGGGGTGAAGATCATTAATGAAAAGTAAAGAATTAAAAGTAGGAGATAAGACAAGAACCCTGAGGAACACGCTATTGAAGAAAAGAAAGAAGAAGTCGCTCCATCACCACAGCCGGTATTGAGCGACTTGAAAGAAAGCTAAGCATAAGTAAGCAGCAAAGAGAAGGAGGAACCCAAAGGAGGGGAGCTTGGAGAGCAGTGACGCGTGCATTAACCCGATCAAATGCTTTGGATATGTCAAGCGCCACACGCAAGTCTCCCCGTAGTTACAGAGGACGGAAAACCATAAATCGGTTAGATAGAAAGGTATATCACCAGTAGACCTCGAACGCCGAAAGCCGTACTGGCGATCGGAAAAGAGTGAATGAGATTCCAGATGTTCTAAGAAGTGAGAGTTAAGAAAGGTTTCAAAGATCTTAGATAGAATAACAGTGAGAGAGCTATAGGGCCGATAGTTAGAGGGGTCAGAGCCGGCTCCTTTTATTCGGAAAGTTGGACAATGTGCGTTCCGATGCTTCCAACACTGAGAGGAAAGTGTTAGTATTTGAGACATAGAGAATATAGATGAACGAGGGGAGGGGCCAGCTCAGAAAGAAGCACTTTCCCTCAAAACTCGGGAGAATGCATCACGGGCCCCACCTTCCTAACGTTCATAGTCTCAGGAGCCCATGCACCCGAATCAAATGTAATCAACAGGCAAGGACATAGGACACCTGAGAGGAGAATGTGGAGGAGGAGGAATGCCCCAGAATCGTCAGGGAGTTGAGTAGAGGAAAATACGGAGGCCGAAGAGTTTGGCTTTTCAGTTGGAGGAGTTAGCAAACAAGAGCCAATCAGAACGATAAGAGGAGGAAAGAGCAGATTTACGAAGTTGTTAAAGATGTTTATGGCAGAGGCCAGAAAGTTATATGTCAGTAGGAGAACCAAGAGTATAGCGCACTTTCGTTTGATTGATGAAAGCCCGCTCGTCGAAGAGTAATCCTGCAACGATTTCTAGTTGAAATGAAATTAGACGAGAGTGATAGGAGGAACGAGAATTTTGTCACCCCCGATACGCGCTGTCTCTACCTGAATGGCCAGAGAACAGGCACGATCCAACCATGGTGTATGCAGGAGAGAAAGATTTAAGTCGAGAAGGAACTGAAACATGCTCATCCCATCAACGATTTACAGCTCCCACCTTAGTGGCAGAAGCCGAAGCGTCATCGGAGTCAAAGCGTCACTCCACTTATAGTTAGCATAGAAGCGACGCAAGGACCCCAATCACCCCGATCAACCAGAAGATACCCTAAGGCAGGATGGAGCTGTTGGAGAGAGTATTAAGTAATAGATATAAGGATTGTGGTCAGATATTACCCAATAGGAGCGGAAGGTGGATGCTATTATTACGAAGAATGAACTAGTGGTTGAAACATTAGGTTCAAGTGTGTTAAGAATTGGTGGGAACGATCCGGGAAATGTGTGTAGGTTCTTTGATTAGTTGCTCCAGATTCGTTGAGAATGCGAATGATTCGGCTCCTCACCCAACCTAAAAATCAGTATGAGAGGATCCCAACATTCAGTTTTGTTGTACATGGAAATCCCCTAAATAGAGGACATCAGGTAATCAAAAAAGGTATTCAACATACGTAATAGTAGTAAAGATATTCAAAGAAAGAGTGAAAATCTGATCTCTTAGAAGAACAGTAGCAGAAGCACAAGATTATTGTAGTAGAAGAAAAAAAGATTTTGAGCCACAGAGCATCGAAGTTAGGAGATTCGAGATTCACGAGACGTGTTACAGGAGTATTAATGTTTACATAGGCAACACTCCACACCTTCAGAGGACAATTTATGAAATAAGTTATAGTTAAGATACATTAAACGAGTTAAGGGGTGAATTCTTAGCCATCTGAGTCTCAGACAAGAGCAAAAGGTTAGGGTTAGAGTTAGATAGGTGATATTCCACAGAGGCAAAGTTGGAGTTTAAGCCTTCTTTATTATATATTCCGTTAAAAACATAAAAAATTTATTAAATTTTTCTCAACTGAGAACTTAATAGATATATATGTTCATACATTTGAATTTTCTTCTTATAACACGTTTATATCAATAAAATATATAGATTATGTTAATTATATTAATTGTATTTATATAATTTCTATTACATTTCGATTATATTGATTATACTGAATATATTTACTGAAGGGGAATCCATGTTTGCTTAAATGATTGGGAACATATATTTATCACATTTAAAAATAGGTTTTGCAAGATTTTTTTCCTACTGATTGTGTGGTTGTGTTGTGTTGTTGTTGTTTGTGTTAGTGTTGTGTTGTGTTGTTTTTGTTGTGTTGTGTTGTGTTGTGTATGGTTTTTGTATCTCTCTCTTT
>JABUQX010025720.1:5000-15000 GCA_015478945.1 Trachelipus rathkii
GATTATTTCAGTGTTTTACCTATTATTATGTTACAATGCTTGCGAATATTACCTGCTAGATATTAGTTATGATAAATGCAAATTCTACAGTTCATTAGAACTACTACTAATACTACTACTACGTACCTACAACAATGTAATTTTGTAATTTTAGGATCAATATTTTGTTTAATTTCACTGTATTCATTTTTAAATATTAACATATATAAGTATATGCTACATGTTTCATAGTTGAATGTATGAGAAGTCAGATAACAGATAATAATGAATTTTATTTTGAAACATGTTTACTGAAAAGCTTAAAAAAAAAAATGGAAAAAAAAATTAGTTTTATGAAGCTCATTTGTTATGTTTCATGATCACTTATAGGATGATGACTGATGATAAAATGTTGGGTGTAGTGATTTATTCATATGCTCTACTACTGTTGCCCTGCAAGAGAAATAAGACCTCTATATATATATATAGTATATATATAGTATATATATTATATATTATATATATAATATAATAGTATATAAATATATATATATATATATATACTATATAATATATATTATATATATATAACCTATATATATAGATTATTACTCATATGGTACGGCTATTCCTCTCTATATAACGTCAGGTAATCTCGTGTGTGATTATTACATACGTGTTATAGCGCCCTCTATATCATACGCACTCTTAAATATTACCTCTCGATGATATGATGGATTATTATTATCATTATTATTATTATTATTATATATACATATAATATATATATTAATACATTATTATATATAATATATTAATATATATATAATATATATGATATATAAGCGCACTCTTATTACCGTCTACTTTTTATTATCTATAAAGTATAATTATTATAATATTATAATGGGAGACTGTGCCCATTTGTATAGTATATAAAATTGAGAAAGTTATATTTTTTTACAATTTAAAATTTTTTTTTAATTAAAATAATATAACTATCTACCAAGTTAATTGATTTACTATATAAAATACCTTAATTAATAAAAAACCAAGTTTAAAATGTGTGGTTCATAAAAATACTTTATTTAGTTTTTAATAAACCATGAATCTCTCCTCTTGATGCGAGAGAGCATTTTAAAATATTTGCCTTACAATGTCCTTCATTCCTATTCTCCACCTGTAATTTCGAGATTCAATCACACGATACTTAGAAATCTACACGTGCTCGAGAGAAGAGCGTCCTCTTAACTTGGATATATAGTATGCTAGAACTTTTTTTTCCCTTTTAGTATTTACTCATTCAATATTGGATAAGGGATTAAATAGTATTTGATCAATAGGTTCACAAAATATATACTTAATTAATGCTTAATTGCTTATTGATTATAACTGTGTAATTATTTTGGACTTAAGCCGTTTTCGTTTTGGCAGTATTCTTACGAATTCTTACGAAAAATAAGAACGGTCTAAAAAAAAACGTTTTCGTTTTTGGTCACTGAAGATTGATAAATTTTGAGAATATCCTCACCAAACGTAAGAATTTGGACAAATTCCGTAGGATTGCTATTTCCCTATCTTACCGAAAAATTTTATTCTTACGAAAAATGTAAACAAAGGAAATAATGGAAAGCAGTCATGAAATTTTTTTTCTTTAAATTTTTTTTTTTTTTTTACCAATGGAATCAATTTTTTTATTAATGACTTAAGAGTAATGAGATTGTGTTAAATATTTGTGTGATATTTCCACAATATTTATAATTATCTTAAAATTATTCATTAAAAAATGCGACTCATTGCTTTCTTCACTTACGGCTGTCTGGTAGAGCCCGTGGAAGATTGCTGTTCTTGAATAAAAATGCGGCTTCTTCAATTCTTTCCAGCTTTGCGCCAATTTATGAAAAAAGATTGTGCTACAATGTCATCTACTTTTCATTCTGTATTTTTTTTTTTTTTTTTTTTGGTAACCCAAATACTATTATATAATATATATATATATTCCCACTGCTATAGAGCTACTTATATATTACTTACGCATATATATATATTCTTATTTATATTATATATTATAATAATTATAATTGGCCTATATTATATTATATATATATACTAGCATATACCTTCTCTTAACTATGGTGATATCGTATCTATAGTCATATCCAGATCTCATACTTGCCCCGTATACTGTCTTATTACGTTCGGTACATTCAGTTAACTTATATCACGGAACGGGAGTCGGATCGGAAAAAAAATTTTTCACAGGTAGCCTCTATGATACATAAATAGATGTTTTAGGGGTGAAATGAAATTTTTTTTTTTTTTTGACCTGACCTAACCTAAACAAAACCTAATTTTCAAGCCCTAGAACAGTAAAAGATTCAACCCCTAGTGCGAGAATCCTATTTATCTATGCAGTAGCATACACTCTCAGCGGTGAAGATTTTTCTATCTTTTGATCCGACCCTCACCGTTCCGTGGCGTGTGGCGTTTACATGTAGACTTGCTGTCCATATATATATATATACCTATTATATATATATATAATATATAATATATATTATTTATAATATTATAATACCGTGTCATATTTCACATAGCTGTACCCGCCGGTCTATACTATGATTACCTTCCTAACAGTAAGTTCATATATAATCCTACTATTATACTCTACTTTACCGTTATCTATTAACCCCATTTTACGCTTAACTATAGCTCTATCGCGCCATATACTATATTTATATCAAGTCACTCTGAAAATTTACCTGAAGAGTAAGAAGAAAGGGCAATAATCTCTTCCTCCTCTTTTTATAGTCTCCAAAAAATCTAAAATATTCTGAAGTGTGCATGCATTATTTTCTTCTCTGTTTACTAATTAACCCTCCAAATCCTTGAAGTCCATCATAACAACAGCTGATTTTTGCAATGTTTGTAAACAAGTTTATAAGAATAAGAATTCATTCGCGGTCGATTTGAACGAAACCGTTCTTAAAAAATACATAAGATTTCTCTATCTTATCGAGGAACAACCCAATACCAAATACCAAAGACGGCTCTATCTCTGTATACAGGCTATAGCTTTCCCTGATTAAAGGTTGTTCATACAATGTGAGATATTAATTTTTTTTATACTTGGAGGGCCGTATATTCGCAGTACTTTACAACCCTTCTCACATACCTGTCCGCTGTTACTCTATACGTCATCGTAAGCCCTCGTGGACTATAGCCTATATACCTAGTACTCAGGTTCACTAATATGCAAGTATACGAGTACCGTACACACAGTATCATCTATTCAGTTATTAATATTTATTATCTATGTGCTCGTATATATCCTAGGCACCTCCTACTCGTGAGACTCATAGGTAACGTCAGTAATCTATAATATATATATATAGATCATGTGACCGCACATATTTATAATATATATTTATCTTATTTTTTATTTATTTATTTATTATATTACACATAGCTCTAACCCTTGGTTAATTGGTCAGGGAAAACAGTCATCTGTTATGGTTTTGCTGATCTCAACAGTGGAAAGGTGCAGCGCTAATTATGTATGTGTCGATTAGCACCTGCTTCAGGGCGCGACGTAGTCGGACATGCTATTTCACTCTGATTAGTGTGTCTAGCTATTACAGCATCGCTTAGCTCACGTCGTCTTTCTCACAAGCCGAGAAGCATAAGAAAGTGATTTGGTTTGCTGAATAGACTGTCTGTTTGTATGTGTTAGCTATGGTTGTGATGTGTGTTGTAATGAGATTAGTGTAATACACTGCCGTAAACTGCCAATACGTAAAATTGCGAAGTAATCTCCTACTAACAAAAAAATTTTGGTGTCCGTTCTCGCTGCCGAAACTAGAACTCGAACCCATACTGCAGAGGGGAATTTCCGTGTTCTTAAGGGTTGCAGACCAAAGCTCTCCTTAAACCCACTGAGCCAAACGAGAAAACTCAATATATATATATATATATATATATATATATATATATATATAATATTATATATAATTATATATATATATATGTATATATATATATATATAAATAATAGGTCACAAGTTATCGCACTCTCTCATCTCCCTGTCTGGCTCACGTATCATCGCCTTTATCGTACGTGAAGTCATGTATATAAATTTACTACGCTTAGATAGCTCTCTATTCAGAACATAACTCTGATAGCACGACATCCGACACTGAGAGGATATACTGTATCATCAAAGTATGAATCGTAAAACGCATAGCTAGCCCGAGAGGCAAAACTATATAGACACGATGCGTCATAAGAAAGTGTCGAACAAAAACGTAACAGAGAAAAAAATAACAAACTTTATCTGATGCTGATATGATCAGCACAAGTTCTCTGTTGTCCCCTATGATAAGAGAAACCGTAACGAGTCCGTTTACTCTGTTACTCAAAAAAAACTAGTTCGTTAGTAACAGTAACGGATCGATCCCACCTCTGACGTACGGTGTAAGAGCATATAAGCTCAGTATTATATATATATAATATATATATATATATATATATATATATATATATATATATATATATGATATATATATATAAAATAATATATATATATATATATATATATATATATATATATATATATGGGCTTCATGTTTCTTCTACTACTTTTCTGTTTCCCATGCATGTTGCGCACCTCACCCCCAATATGGGGAATTATATTATATATATATATATATTATATTATATATATATATATATTATATTATATATATATATATTATATATATATATTATATTATATATATATATATTATATATATATATATATATATATATATATATATATATATATAATTATATATATATATATATATAGCGGTCTTTTAATTTGAAGAATTAACATTACTTGAAACTGAAATGTTCCAATTTCTTTGCATTCCATGTGAATTTGAGTTGATGTTTATCCTGCTGAATCTGGTGTGTTAATGATTGTTCCGTAAAAATTATAATTATATATATATATATAGATATATTAAATATATATTATATATAATATATATATATATATATAATAGATATATATATATATAATATATATATAATATATATATATATATATATATATATATATATACGGTAATTATATATATATTTATATATATATTATACATATATATAATAATAGACCCCACATATATTATATATATATATATATATATATATATAATATATATATACTCTATATATATATTATATATATATATATAATTATATATATATATATATATACTTACTTCTGCCCCTGGCCCACCTCATTGGAGGGGCCACACCGCTTCCAGGAAGCCGATCTTTACGGCTCTGGGTGTTCCACAGGTTGAGAAGGGAAGATATAGAGAAGTCAGCACGGGGGGCGTCGAGAGCGGAGCACCCCAGGGAAGGAGGTGCTCTATTGTGTCTTGGGAAATGTGACATCTGGTGCAGTGTGGGGAGGTAACATTGTCTAGTTTGAATCTATATTTATATTGTAGTTTTGGGTGCGTGACCTGATCTGCTCCAGGCGAGGTCAATTTGGCCTCTTCTGGACAGTGTTTCTTCATTGGGGAAATTTTTTGGGAGGGGGAGTTTTTTAGTAAATTGTTATTGGGGCGGTTTTTGTAGGTATGTGTTAGTTAGTTGTGGATATGAGTAAGCCATGACCTATTGGGAGGGAGGGGGGAATTATGTTGTAGATGTCATTATAGAATTTGCTGGTGAGGAGGGTGGGGCATTTTAGTCGTGTCGGAGGGTTTGGAGAATATTTGGTGACATGGGGGGGTTGGATTTAGGGTTTTCTGGTTAGAATTGAGTTCCCACCATCTTCCAGGTGGGGAGATAGGAAGGATGTAAGTCTCGTCATGTAAATGTTGGGTGGGGGTAGTTTTAGTGCATCCAGTGATAATTCTAAGGGCGGTGTTTTTTGTGATTTGTAATTTTTTTGAGTTAGATTTACAGTGATGGTAATCATGCGGATAAAGTTATCGTCTAATACATGTTATTGCAGGAGTTGTTACTTGTATAGGCACACAAGTTGGTGTGTTTCCTGTCGCAGAGTTATGTTAAAAAGGTCGGAGGGTGTTTAGTTTTCGCTGGGTTGATGAGGTGATATGCGTCGGATGTGGGGGAGAGAACTTCATGTGTGTGTGTCATAAGTAAGTCCTAATATTTTGGGGTTTTGTTTAGGGGGAGGGGATTGTTGTTCAGGAAAACTATTGAGTGGAGTGAGTATTGCGTGGCTGTCAGTGTTAGTGAGGGTGATAGAAGCATTTGAGGGGGAAGCGGTTCATTCTGTTAGAGAGTAAACCATGTTCTAATTGCTTGTAAAATCTGGTGGTGATGAGTGGGCTATATTTTAGATCTGTATGTGGAAATGAGGTCTGATATCATTCTGCGTATGTGATAACTGGTGATTGGTGTGTTAGGGATGGGCAGGTCTGCTGTGAAAAAGATGAAGAGAATGGAGAGAAAATGACGCCCTGTGGGCGAACGCCGTTTTGTAATTTTAATGGAGTGGAGAAGTTGTTTTTGTGGAGACCTTGCAAAACGGTTATGAGAAAATTAGAAAGCCATTTTTTGTCGTTTATTTTCTAGGGGATTGAAAGGATTTTTTTATATAAGATTGAATGTGGACCGTGTCAAAGGCTTTTCTTTGATGTCGAATTGCTGTGAGAAATGGATCTATGGGATGGGATTGGTTGGAGCCGTTTGATGATGTGTTGGGTGAGGGGAGTATAAAGGGCTGTAGTTGTGAGTGCGGTTGCTCTTAAAGTCATGTTTGGGAAATCTGGGAGGGTAATGAGAGGGGAGATTTTGTTAAATATTAGTTTCTCAGCAGTTACTGGTGGAGGAGAGGAGGGAAATGTGACTTGATAGGAGGAGGGGAGTTGGGGTCTTTTAGTATGATTTGCTTGTTTCCAGTATTTGATGGATATAGTTAAAGTTGCCAGGATTTGTTTGAAGATTTCTGCTGGATAAGAAGTTGCCTTTCACTGAGGTGTTTAGATGTAGGTAAGAGATTGAGTCTTGGGTCCTGTAGCCGGAGAATTTTTGAGAGTTTTGATGGTTTCTGAGATATCCTTTCTGTTGTAAAAGGGAGCTGGGGAGTTGTCGGAGTTGTTTTTTTGTATTTTCTGTTGTTGGGAGTGGGTTGGTTATATATATATATATATATATATAATATATATATATATTATATATAATATATATATATATATATTATATATATATATATATATATATAAATATATAATATATATATATATATAATATATATATATATATATATGTGATGCAGCAGATGTCATTTTTTTTGCATCCGCGGATGCGGGTGTTTGATTTTAATATCCGCGGGTGGGGATGCGGATGCATGTGTTTTATATATTATATATTATATATATATATAATATAATATATATAACTATATATATATATATATGATATGATATATATATAATATATATATATATAATATATACTAATATATATATATATATATTATATTATATATATATTTTCGAGTTTTAGCTACCAATCTATTAATATAATTGTTTTACCAGGGTACGGGACTGGGACCCAACTCAATTAAATGCACCCCACCAAACCTCTTTCCCAAACCTTCGCCCTTTAATGAAAGGAGATTTTACAAGGGAATTATATACTTTTGACTAGTATTGAATCAAATATAGGAAAGGTTGGGCTGGAGAAAACATCAAATTTTTCTGCTTAGAGTATATTCGTCTTATTCATATATTTAGCCCAGCATGCTAAGTACTCTCGGAACTTGGAACATTGAAGTGAGGAACAGGCCAAGTATTCCGGGGTGCAAGTTTACTTCAAGCTGGGTAACATTTTGCTTAACTTTCAAGAAATGATGGATTCATCATTGAATCTATACGTTCATCTTTGCGTGATAGTTTTCAATCATTTGCACCACATCTTTCTTCTGGTAATGCGTGTGTTTCTTCATCCCTTACTGGACTGTCGAAATTCTTCCAGTTGAAATCTGTTATGATTAATTGTAGAAGGTTGTTTGGTTCTGTAGCATGGTCGTTTTTTTTCCTTTTAAGGGGTTGGCGAATTAATAGGACGTTCGGATTGAGTTTTCAAACCTGCAACACAAAGTAAACAGATTTAACATGTTCTAATATTGTTACAAAAAAAATTGAGTTTATAACGGGGATCTAAGTAAGTGCAATAGTATGAAGGGTCATAATTTCCACAGAACCAAAAGATTTGTTCTAGCTCTAGGTTTTAATTGCATCTTTTCATTCTTTTTTAAAACGCCATCATTTCATTGAGATGGTTCAAAATGCGCTTCCTTAGCGTTGAGAATAATTTTTATTACATCGGAGACAGAACTGTAGAGGCGCTGATTTTTTTGGTTATTTCTTCAAATGGTTTCAATAGCTTATGCAAGCTTGATATGATGTCATTTTCCACATTAATAAGAAAGTTAACTTTGAAATACGAACAAGAGGTTCTTTGGACAATACTTCTTTCCATCATATGAAGTGTACTATTCCAGCGAGTTGAAATGTCTTTGATAACATTAAATATGGAATATCAAGGGAGTTTTTGAATTGCTCAACTCATTTTCATTTTCTTTCAGATTCATTCTTAAGTATTTTTTATATTATAACTTCTTTATCAAATCCCGACAATAAACATCCGCGCAAACATCCGCAGGGGCAAGCGCGGATGCGGATCTTAATTAATGTGCGGATGCGGATGTTTACCTGCATCACTAATATATAGTATATATATATATATATATATATATATATATATATATATTAGATAATATATATATTATATATTATAATATATATATATATATTATATATATATATATATATATATTATATATATATATATATATATATATAACTATATATATTACTAACATTGTGATGGTGGGATAGCACCATAACAAAAAAAATATGGTATATTTATGGTCATTTGGGTATTTCATGATTAACTTGCTTGGTAATTTTTATTTTTCTTCCAAACTCACCAATGGACATGCAACTATTTGCGTAGTTATGGAAGTTGACAAATTCTCCTAGATGTCTTACATCTCCATTTACGCCTGGACGGAAAGCCTTAATGAAAAATCCTTTAAATGGTCTTTGGTCATTGCTTTCCCAATTCAACTGGAAATTGAAATATAATGAATAGTTTTGAAAAGGTGTATATATATATATATATATTATACTATAGGTATATATATATTATATATATATAAATATATATATATTACATATTAAATGAATATTATATATATATATATATATATAATATATATATATATATATATATATATATATATACGCCCGCACCCACACACACACACGAGATATTCAAATAGGTATTCTCTTTAATATTTCGTTCGTAAACAAATGAAGCTATTGGGGACGTTCTGGTAGGCCCACAACCTCCCGAAATGAGATCGTCATATACCAAATGAGAACCCTGGTGATGCAGGATCGTCGAATCACGATCAGAGAGAGAACTTGCAGACGAGGTGGGCGTTAACATTGAACAATTTCATTCCATTATGAATGAAGATTTAAGCTTCAGGTGAATCTCAGCGAAGTTCGTACCAAAGCTGCTAACGATTGATCAAAAGCAACGCTATTTGGAGATAGCAAAGGACATGCTGAAGATTGTGAACAGCGATCCCAACTTCCTCAACACATTGATCATTGGCGATGAGTCCTGGGTTTATGGGTACAACCCAGAAACGAAATTGAGTCATCACAATGAAAGTATCCAACATCCCGAGACCAGAAAAAGCAAGGCAGGTCTGCAGCAAGCCTCTGCAGCACTTTCAAAGTCATGCTGACCGTCTTCTTTGACTCCAGTGGCGTGGTTCACCACGAGTACGCGCCACACGGCACAACCATCACCAAGAAGTTCTGCGTTGCTTTCGTGATGCTGTGCGACGCAAGCGGTCGGATTTGTGGTCAGCAACCATTTGGCAGCACTCACGATAACACTCCCGCACATTCT
>JABUQX010025720.1:20000-28228 GCA_015478945.1 Trachelipus rathkii
ATTAGACAGGCCCACAAGAACTAAATAAGATAACTCGCTCACCCCAGGACTCAAAGTCAAGTATTTTCAATGAGCGCCCCATGACACACTTTAATATATGCTAAAATATTAATCTAATTGGGAACCTAGAGAAAGTCTGTTTCTTTTTCGATATGTTGTTTTACATATTTGAAAATTTATTGTTCAAATGGTTTGCCGGTAGGATTTTATATATATATATATATATATATATTATATTTATAGTATATATATATATATATATATCATATAAATATATATAATATATATATAATATATATATATATATACTATATATAATATATATATATATATAATCTATATATATTATTATATAATATATATATATATATATATATAATATAAACGAGGTCTGTCCAGAAAGTATCTGACCCGATTTTCCCGCGGAAAGTATTATTACTTGGGGTTGGCAGCACTGAAGTGGAAGATGCAGGGAACATTTGTGCGCCCCGCAGGTTGTTTTTTAGGCTTGCTGGACACACCAGTCGCTGACGGGGTCTCGCCGAGTGAGGTAGTGCTGTGTGTGAGTGTCATTTTTTTTTATTGAGCGCGTTGAGCAAAGATACAAAGATATTGCATCAAGTTTTGTCACAAGCTTGGTGATACACAGACGAAAACAATTCGCAATATTTAACAGGCTTTTGGTGATGATGCAATGGAGATTACCCAAATAAAATACTGGTACAACCGGTTTAAAAATGGCCTCACGTTATTCGAGAGTGATCATCGTTCAGAAATGCCGTCAAGAAACATTAATGCAGAAACCATGGAGAGAGTGAAGTCCATGTTAGTGCCGGATCGTCGTTTAACAGCGAGGGAAATTGTTGAAGGCATAGGTATCAACAAAAATTTTTGTTCGCTCAATTTTACGAGTTGAATTAAGATTGCGCAGGGTGACAGCCAAATTTGTGCCAAAACTGCTTTCGCAGGAACAAAGAAGTCCTACTTGACGTTGCATAAGACATGCTGGAAACAGTCACAGGGATTAAAAGTTCCTCAATACCGATAACGAGATAAAACCTGGGTGTATGGGTACGACCCAGAAACCAAAATCTGAGTCATCACTGGAAGCATTTAACCTCACCGAGACCAAAAGAAAGCACGAGAGGTAAGAAGTAAAATGGAGATAATGTTGATTTTTTTTTCAATTCCCGTGGCATCGTGCCCGAAGAACAAATGTAACTAAAGAGTACAATCGTGATGTCCTCCATCGTCTCTGTGATGCAGTCGTCGTAAACGATTGGCTCTGTAGTCATAAAAAAAAAAACGAAACTGCATCACGATAACGCCCCTGCTCATTCGTCGCTCCTGATCCAGTACTTCATGGCAAAAAATGAGCCATTTCAATCATCCCCCCAGACACCTTACTCTCCGGGCATGGCTCCGTGTGAGCTCCAAGTTCAAATGTACAATGAAAGGCACAAATTTCGACAGTCGAGACGGCATTATGCCTATGGGCAACATGATAGCAGAGTTGAGGACCATTCTAACAGAGGCTTCATTTCCAGATGATGCTAAGTAATGTTACAACTTTAGCGTTGGTCGTATTTTGTGAATTGTCATAGGGTCTTATATTTTGATAGGGGATGTAAGATATTTACGGTATTTAGTAACATTTATTTTGGGTTCTGGAATACTTTTCAGACAGACATTTATATATATATATATATATATATTTATTATTAAGTATATATATATTTGTATTATGATTCATGAATATATATGGATATAGTATAGTATATATATATAAGTTATTATTATTATTGATTATGTTATAGTTTTTTTATTATGTTTAATATATTATTATTATATATTTATATAGTATATTATATATATTATTATTTAGTATAGTACTTTATCTTTTTAACGTGTTTTGAGTCGGTCGTTTTTGGGTTGGATCGTGGATGGCTTTAGTTTGTTGTGAGATTAAGGCGCGTGTCTTCGGTTTATGTTGTACGTTGCTAGCAATCGTCGAGTTCCAGTCGTTCGATATCCGCTGGAAGTGGAAATTGGTGTAAATTCAGAGAATGCATTTCATAGTTATTATCTTTAATATTTTTTATGATTGTTATTATTTATATATATAGTAGTTATATTCAGTGTATATTATTATTATATATATATATTTTTATATTAGTTATAGTATATATAATTATAGTATTATATATTATATGTTTATATATAGTATTTATTATTATATTATATATTTATTATATTTTACTATTTATTAATATTTTCTAAAAATGAATTAATAAGTTGATGACTATCTTTTTATTGGGGGGGAGGGAGATTAAGCATAGGTCTCGGGTTATTTGGGTATAATTTGGAAAGGGATTCCCAAAAAGTAATTGCGTTATTTCATGCCCGATTTGAGTGAAAGTTATAAAAACTCTTGTTACTTTTACATGTCAATAAAAAATTGTTTGATTTGTAATTCGGGAGGAGGGGAGGGGGATAGAGAGAGATGAAGTAAAGTTCGCAGTTTGCTTTTCAAATAATTATTTTTAATTTTTACTTATTATAAAAAGATTTTAACTCCGTTAAAATGGTGAGCCAAATTAAGCCGTTTTCCATAATGTCATTTGTGCTTACAAACGGTAAGAAATGCTCGTTTTGGAAATTGAGCACAAAATCGTAAGAAATGCTTACCAAACTTGAGGAATATCCTTAATTCTGTAAGGTTGCATTTCCACGGTGCTTAGCAATTTAGGTATGTGCTTACAAATAAGAAGAATAAGAAGGTAATCATTACTTAAGAGTTTTTTGATTTTTCACAGAATTATTTTTTATTTTTCTTTTCTTTTGCGATGGATTAAGTGAAGGTTTGATCTCTTAAATATTATGGTATAAGATTGTGCACAAACATTGTGTGTGTGCATTTTATTATGTTCTCTGTGTTAGATTTATGGTTCATATAAGATATCAATGATTTTTTCACTACGTGGTAGGCCCTTTTGAATGTTGTGACACCTAATGATATTTTTCATTCAATATCATATCGGTTTTTCTTCCAAATCGTTGAATTCCATTAGCAATATTTGATCAATTATTATTTGTAATATAAACTATTTTTTTTATTCTGATTTATCCCAAATTGCTGGGCGTCATTTGTTTGTAAACAAAAGTAAACATATAAGACTGTACGGGTCGGTTAAGTCTTTTACTCACTTGAAATTTCGTGCTAAAACTTGTGTAACAATTTCTCTAATTTGTTTTTTGGTTGTAGATGTAAGCAAATTACTATAATTGCTTTACTTGCTTTATTTATTATTATTACTTATTATTATATTATTATTATTATTATTGTATGGTAAAATATAACATTGCTCATTGATATATATATATTATATATATATATAGTATATATATATAATATATAATATATATATAATATATAATAATATATATATATATATATATATATATATTAGTATATCTTTTCAACCTATACTATCATATATGTATGTTTATTTATCTATTATATGACAATCAAAATTTTTATATATTAGGGTTTTATAGTCATCTAACTCAATGAAAAGTTTTTTGTTGATGCATTAGTTATTGTGTGTTGTTGTTGTTTTATTTAATGGTTTTGGGGCCTTCAACATATTTATGAAAATGTATACATTTTCCTTAATAATTATATATTTGTGTAGGGATTATTAAAAGAAATAAAAATAAAATGGAGGGTTTGTGATCATTATTTTTGTTAGAGCTAGTTTTTTGAAACTTATTGTTGCGTTTAGTTTTTATCTCTTTCTCGTGCCTACTGCTACAAGAACGCTGCCAATTAGGAAACTTTCTTCCGAACCACTCTGTACATACACACATCTTGTTAGGTCATAAACAATTGTTGATATATATTATATTGGTATAATTTATTTATATGATATATATATATATATTATGGTATTATATATATATACTATATATATATTATATATATATATCTATAAGTTTAGTATTATTATTAGTATATATTATAATTGTTATATAGTATATATGGGTGTGTGTGTATGACTGTTGTGTTGGTTACCGTTATAGATTTGATGGATTCTTTATTTGGGTATTCCGTTTGTTTTTCTTAAAATTGTTGACGCTGTTGGCTGTGCATTGACCTCCACATCTTCTCCTCCTCCGTATTTTTGCTGGTTTGAGAATAGGAGGTGTGACATTGTTAAGGGGAGGAGTGGTTTTTCACTGCGGTTGTAATAACGAGATTAATGTATTTTATGTTTTGTACGACTCCCCTGTAAATATATTATATTTAGTATTTATATATAAATGTTATATATTTTTTTATGTGTTTTATATATGTATATATTATTAGTATAGTTATATATATATATTATAGTTAGTATGATTTAGTATTATTTATTTATTTTATTTTTTATTTTTTATTATTTTGTTATTTATTTATTTATTTATTTATTTATGGTTATTTATTTATTTATTAGATGTTAGATAATATTTTAATTATAGATTAGTTATATATATATTATATGGTGTGATATAATTATGTATGTAGTATATATATATATATTAGTATTATTAGTTAGGAATGTATATATGCTTCTTACGTATGATAGTTTTTATCAGTTTTTTTTTTAAATTCCTCAGAACAACAAAATGATACTAGTATAGTTTGTATATAAAAAAAAAGGCAGGAATAGCAATAGAAACACTACTAATACTATTACTACCACTATATAATAATAATGTAATAATAATAATAATAATAATAATGACAATATTATTCACCGAGCACTGCTTGGAACACAATGTTTGAGATTGGTTACCTTATGAGTAATAATAATAATAATAATAATAATAATAATATATAATAATATGTCAGCCAATCCTCAAAATTATTTCTCGCATGGCAGTTTTTTTTTTCCAAATTTATATAAAAACTGCGCGATCGAATGGTTGCGTAACATAAAGGTAACGTTGTCCTTTAATTAGTTACTATTTACTATTTATTATTATAATTATTATTATTTAATGTGGATCCAAATGCGCGTGTCTGTAAACGAAAGGGGGAGAGTCTCTCTCTCTCTCTCTCTCTCTATATATATTTCTCTCTCTCTTCTATCCTCTTTCTCTTCTCTCCTCTCTCTCTAGCCTCGGATCTCCTCTCTCCCTCTTTGTGTGTTTTCTCTCTCTTCTCTCAGTTCTCTCGTCTCTTCTTCTCTCGTCTCTCTTTATGTGTTTGTGTTTAAGTGTGTTTGTATTTTAGTGTGTTTGTTTTTGGTGTGTTTGTTTTGGGTGTGTTTGTGTTTTGTTTTGGGTGGTGTGTTTGTGTTTTGTGTGTTTTGTTGTGTGTGTATGTGCATGTTTTTTGTTTTTTTTCATTTCAGTTTTTTGACTTCCTTGTTTGGTTGTGTTGTGGGTTTGTTTGTTTGTTTGGGTTGTGTCGGGATGTGTGTGGGTTGTTGCTGGGTGTGGGCGTTTTTGGTGGTTGCTCCTTTGGGTGTTTGTGGTGTCTCTTGGTTTGTTGGTCTGGTGTGTTCGGGTGCGTTGGTTTTGGGTGCTGTGGTGTTGTTTTTGATTGTTTGTGTGTGTCTTTTGGTTGGTGGCGGTGCGTGTGGTTGTGGTTTTGCGATGTTGGTTGTGTTGGTTGTTCTGTGGGCTGTGTTCGTGGTGGTGTGGTTGCTGGGGGTTTGGTGGTTGGGTGTGTGGGTTGGGTGTTGTGGTGTTTGTGTGGCTGGGGTGTGGTGGTTCTCGTGTGTGGTGTGTTGTGTGGTTATGGTGTTTGCGTGTTTCCTGTGCTGTTTTTCGTTTTGCGTGTCTGTCTGGTCGGGGCTTGGGTGTTGTGTTGGGTGTGGTGGTGTTTGTGTCTCCTCTTGGGTGTCTCTCTCTCTCTTTATAGTATTTTATGTGTTTTACTACTAGCCCATTCCATTATATCGAGTTTTTTCAAATGTTTGGTTTTAGTGGTGAGTGGGTATATCTATGGTGTTATGTTGATATGGTGTTGTTTATGAGGTTTAGGTAGTTGTAGTAGGTGGTAGGTGTAGTATTGGGTTGTATTTAGTAGTGATGTTAGTAGTGGTGTTGTGGGGGTTGTTATTATGTAGTATTTAGTGTGATATATTATATATATATATATATATATCAAAAATTGTAACACATTATAGAAACAAGTGAAATTGAAGACATTCAATTTCTTTTAAATTGTTCTACTTTGTACACAAAATTAAATTAAATAAATAAATAAAATAAAATTAATAAATAAATAAAATAAATAATTTACTTACTTCATTGCCATTTTTGCGAGTGAACAAGACGATTTTGTACAAAACTGAAAATTATCTTCAGGTATGATTATTATTATTAATTTTTGATGTGTTTATAGGTGCTTAACTTATTTGAAGGAGTCTCGCGACTTAATGGTTTCGCTGCTCACCGAAGAATGAGCTCGGCGGAATCACCGTTCTCAGATTTTCGCTAATTTTTTCTTTTTTCTTTACAAATGGTTCATTCAGCTGATGCAAGCAGATGTTTCTTTCAGACAATTTTCTCCGGGGGGGCTTTACAGAGATTCGGGTACACATAAGTATAACATAATTTACATAAAAATAAAGTATAAGGTTTTTCTTGTCACTTTGTCCAGCTAATTAGTCTTAATTACTGTCTTCTGAATATGTAACTATCCGAAATATAACAAAATCTTTACTTGCAAAAATATAGCAATTTATTTGTGAAATTTATTTGGAAGTTAGATAAATAAAATAACATAAGGGTACGAAAACATTATTATGAGAGAATATTATAATTAAAATAATTATATGAGCAATACTTGTAAATAAGGAAATGATCTATGGTAAAAAATAATTATATATTTATATATATTATATATATAATATATATATATATATATAATATATATATATATATATTATATATAATATCTAATATTATATATATATATTTATATTTATATATATATACGTAATCTATATAATATATATATATATTCCCATATAGGTCCTTAGGAATATACGGGAACTAAAAAAAATAGTAAATGAAATGTTGGTATTTCCTTATTTACTTTTTTTTACATTATTGTTAACTATTTAACAAAACAAGACCTTGTTTTTTTTAACATTTTTGGGCTTCTATGTTTAAGGAACATTTTTAAATTTATTTTATTCTTATTTGTATATCTCATTGAACGAAGGTTTTACGAATAAATTAGAGAAATAAAAATGAGTTTTGAGTATAATTTGAGTTGGTTGATTAACATATAGTAAAAGAATTGATGCAGTCATATATATATATATATATATATATATATATACTATATATGATATATATTTATATATATATTACTATATATAATATATCTAATATATAGTATATTATATATATATTATATTATATATATCTAGTTATATGACTGTGTTTGTGTGTGTGTCCGTGTGTGGATATAAAAATTAGTATATATTTCAGTTAGGTTAGGTTAGGTTAGGTTAGGTTAGGTTAGGTTAGGTTAGGTTAGGTTAGGTTAGGTTAGGTTAGGTTAGGTTAGGTTAGGTTAGGTTAGGTTAGGTTAGGTTAGGTTAGGTTAGGTTTATATTGGTTACCTTTAGGTAGGAAGGTAGGTTACTTGAGGTTAGGTAAGTTTACTTTTTTATTTTCTGTTTTAATTTTTCTCATTTAAGTAGATTTAAATTATAGGTGTGTTTGCCAATTCTGTGAGATTCGAGGCAAATTTGCACCGTTCAATAGATGAAACTTTTATTCTAAACGTAAAAACAATCAGGGCGAGTTCTTACACAACAATGGGTTTTTTAGTGTAATTTGTGTTGAAACTAAGGAGGTTTTTATGACTTTAGTTTCTGATCGAAGTGAACAAACTTTACTCGATTCTATAAAAGCTAATATAAAACCTAAAACAACCATCGTTTCAGACTGCTGGCCAAGCTATAAAAACATAAATCATATTCAGGGATATGATTACATTCACTATACAGTTAATCATAGTCAAAATTTTGTCAACCCACATAATCAGGCACATACACAAAATATAGTGAATGCTTGGTTCCTTTTAAAAATGAAAAACAAAACATGATGTGGAACTAGCAGAACTATGTTGACATCGTATTTATGTGAATTTGTGTGGAGAAGGAAAAATGAAGGGAAAAAAATTTATTTCATGCTATTTTAAACGACATTTCACAATT
>JABUQX010025721.1:2500-7500 GCA_015478945.1 Trachelipus rathkii
AAGATTTAATGATCTGAACGAAAAAGTTTCCGATGCTCTATTGAGGCATAAAAGGCAAGAATCTTGAAGACAGTGCGTTTAAATGAAATGAAAATGAATGGCAGAGAAATTGGTGTGCATGTTGTGTAGATCTATTAATGAATGTGCCGCTTTGTCCTGATTTTAAAATTTTTCACAATGTTGCCCTCAATAAGTTAAACGATACAGTACAGATGTTTGCTTTTTTTATTTTTAAAAAGAAGCGATATTGATATGAAATTTTAAAAAAATTGCGGAATGTATATTGTGTGTACCTATTTCAACTGCCAGTGTGGAACGATCTTTCAGCAACCATGAATAGGATAATGACAAAGCTCAGGAATCGTATGGGACAAGAAAATTTACATTCTTGTGTTAAAGTGTCCATTGAAGGTGATGAAGAGCCAACAGACGAAATTATTGATCAAAGTGATCAACAACTATGCTTTCAAAAAGACAAGACGCATGCGTCTTGTTTAAAATGTGAGTAATAATTGTTAATTCACTATATATATATAATATATTATATATATATATATTTATATATTATATATAGTTATTATATATACTTATATATACTATATATATATTATTTAAATATATATATATATAGCTATATATATATAATAAACTATATTATATATATATTTATATATATATATATATATATAATATATATATATAGTACATTATATATATATATAATATATTATAATATATATATATATATATATAATATTATATATACATATAATATTATAGTATATATTATTATATAGATTATAATATATAGATATATATATATAATATATATTATATAATAGGTATAGTATAATATATATTATATATATATAATTTATATATATATATATATATATATATATATATATAGTACTATAGATATATATTATATATATATTATATATATATATATATATATAAAAGTTATATATATATATATTTATATATTCCACTCCCCCCGGTATAGTGTAAATCCCCCCCGGAAAAAAAAGTCTGAATTTTAAACACTAAATAGAAGTGTTAGAGTTTCACGATACGAGGAGAAAACAATTTTGTAAGAGTGTGCATTCAAAGCGTAGCTCCCTTGTTACACTAATCAATGTGTCCTTTATTTGAGAGCACGCATTCCCTATATGAATATTAAATCGGTGTGAAGCCATTTATTTATGAATGTGAGAATCTTAAGTGTAATTAATTTAAGTAATACAGAATAAGAAGTGGAAATCATCTTTTATTTTTCCTTAGTGTTAGCCTCTTAATTAACTAGTCAGTAGTATAGATATATATATATATATAATATATATATATTTATCATATATAATATTATATATATATATATATATATATACTAATATATATACGTATATATATATAATATATAGTATATATTATATATAAAATCATGTGCGGATTTTCGGGTATGCAGATAGGGAAACCTTACGGATTTTCCACAACTTACAAAGTTGCTTAAAGAAGTCAGATATATATATATATATATAATATATATTATATAATATAATATATTAATATATATATAGTATATTATATATATATATTATATATAGTTATATAATTTTCGTTCGAAAGTGCGATATGTCTGAGCCGCTAAAATTTAAACTGCGATTTCTCTTTTATTTAACATACAGGCGGCCACTATTACTTTCCTAGTTAAGAAAAATAATTCTGTTTTCTTTAGCTCTAGGCAAACTCTATATTTGCCTTCTGACCCTTAGTAGAGTCCAGTTTATTTTTTTTTAAATCCCAATTTAAATTACGTTAGCAAGAATATAAATAATAATATATATTTAATTAACTAATTGAATTAATTTAAGCTAACTTTGAATATACTCTTATACCACTTATTTAAATTTATTATTCATAAAAAATCTTGACTCTTCTTGCAGTCAGATGTTTGCCAGACCTCAACTTGATGAGTCAGGTCCTTTCTAGGTTACTATAAATTTCTCTGCAGACAAGTTGTATTTTGCTGCTATTAGTGGAAATGTACAGTATCTCTGTGGAGTTCAGTAAAATAATTCGCTGTTTCTATTATTGTTATTAATAAATATTAAATGTATTACTGATTTTGTGTGTTTTTAATAAAATTTGAGCTGTTAGTTTTATAAATATCGGGTTTATTGGATTCGTAATTCGTAATTTAAAGTTTCATAAAAATTGCTAAATTCTTTCCTGAGTGTTGCAGGGCATATTAAAATTCAAACATGTAGGAATATGTGCAATACAGTCAGTGATTTATATATGAAACCATTCAAAAAGGAAGAAAATTTGATATTGTTAAATGAATGTAAAGTACATAGTATATATATATATATATATATATATATATATATATATATAATATATATATAGTATATATATATATATATAATATATATAGTATCTATATAATATTATATATATATAGTATATATATATATTATATACTATATTAGTATTACTATATATATATATTAATATATCTATATATATTCAGTGGCGACTCCAGCAACTTTTTACTATTCGCTCTCTCTCTCTTCCTCTAACATCTCTCCCACTGCTATTATATATATATATAGTTAGTATTATAATATATATATTAATATATATATATTATAATTATATAATAATTATATATATATATATAATATTAATAATATATATATGATATATTATTACTCGCCGCTATTATTGGTCTGGCACGATCTTTAATAAAAATAATCATAATCGTTATAATAGTCATTTTCCTATTATTATCTTATATGATACCGACTCTTAGATATCTCATCGGCCAAGTCTGCGGACCTGAGGGGGCTGCACCCCCCCCCGAAATTCGACAGTGGAATTTTTTCAGCAGAAAACAAACTTACAAATATATATATTATATAATAATATATATATATATATATCATAATATATATATATATATAATTATATATATATATATTATATATATATATATATATATATATATATAGTATAATATATATATATATATATATAAATATTGAAGGCTCTTATTCAGAAAAAAAACGAAAGCATAGACAAACAACTGGACACTCAATTCAGAAAATTGAAAGGAAATATAGAGAAAAAACTTGTACTAATAATTGAAACTATACGTTTATGTGTGCCAGCAAGGTCTTGCATTAAGTGGCTCAAGTGACTCTGGACGTATTGGATTATCAACTCCAGCTGAAATGACGGAAATTTAGAAGCCTTCCTAGGTTTCGAGCAAATGGAGGTGACCCAGGTTTTGAAAACTACTTTACTTCTATCGTCTCAAATATTCATTGTATTCGAGTCCGGATGTACAGAATGAAATCATATCGTCTTTAGTCAGCTTTAGTACAAAGGAAAGATAGTGGACAGAAGTAATAAAAACAAAAATTTTTTCAGCATTAGCTGATGAAACAAAGGATATTTCCCAAACAGAACAGTTTCACTTTGTGTTAAGGCACGCGATGATGGTGAGGAGTGATACTGCCTTTTACTTTGAGAGGATTTTTTATAATTTGTTCCTTATCAAAGGAAAGATAGTGGAAGAAGTTAATAAAACAATTTTTTTCCACGCATGTAGCTGATGAAACAACGGTGATATTTCCAAAACAGTAACAGTTTTCACTTTGGTAAGGTACAGCGGATTGATTGGTGATGAAGGGATCACTCTTTTGCTTTAAGAGAGGATTTTTTTATCATTTTTTCCGCGTTTATGATATCATCAGGGATAAGCTTTGTGCAAATGGTATAATTTTGGAGAAATCGGCTATCTTGGTTTGAAACTTTGAAAATTTAAGAGGTCAAGGGATATGATGGATGCTCTTCATGAGAGGCGAATGTCGAGGCAGCTGCTAATCTGTTATTCGGGAAATGAAGTATCCTAAAATCTATACACATCATTGTTAAGGACATGTTTCACCTCATAAAACTCAGTCTATTCTCTACTTCTTCCGTTCGAAAATGGATTTGTTTCCACATCTCTGAAAATATTGCTACTTTTTTTGATCGAGATCCAAGAGCGCACAAGAATTTCTTGGATAGTAAAAATGAAAAGAGTTTTCTAGTAACCAAAATAGCAAGAAGGATCAAAAGGATGTGCGAGACCAGATGGTATGAACGGCATGAAGCGGTTTTTCTTTTTTAAAGAGACTCTTGAGTCATACTTGCATCATTGGAAGGAATAAAAGAATGGCCTGGTGAATTATCACAGAGAGCTACTTCGTTGTTAAATTCAATCAGTAATTTGAATTTTATAATAACATTATTCGTTTTAAGTAAATTTCTTGGAATAACCTACACCTTGTCAAAACAGTTACAGTGTCCATTTGGACATTGTCAGTGGACCTAATCTTGATGAAAGACATTATTCATCTTCTCGAAAAAGATAGACAAAATGCAGACACAGAGTTTAAAACCACATTCACACAAGCTAAAAATGTATGTGACAGCTTAGGTATTGAAATAACAATTCCAAGAACTACGAAGTTATTAAACATCGTTGTATGTGCCTACATCAGATCCGAATCATATACCGCATCTGTTTTTATTCCGTTTATTGATGAATCTGATTTTTTCGTTTGACTGATCGATTCTCTCAGCATGAAACCACTTATCATATTTCACTTCAGCATAGTTGCCAATGTACTTATAAGCTATTGAAATAAGCATCCTCTTTTTATATAAGACGAACCTCCGACCCTCACGAGGATACACTAAAGGAGAGTGGTGTCTCTGACAGCGTAAAATTGCTGCTAGCAAATGAAAAACCAAAAACTGCGATCGGTGATGTTGGCTAAAAAGTGGTGACAAGAGGAGTTTTCTAACAATTGCTCACTGTTCTTGAATATGCTTAGCAGTATTTTGCTGTGTCCCAATGCAACAGTAGAAAGAACCTTTTTAACATTAAGGCGGCTGAAAACGTATTTACGGATAGTGTTGGAGATGATCGCATTACATGCAGGTCT
>JABUQX010025721.1:15000-35140 GCA_015478945.1 Trachelipus rathkii
GATTTTCCGGCCCTTTTTAAATTTCTAAAAACATATCACGAGACTGTTACTTCTCATTCAAATGTCGATGTCCTCTACTTAGAGAACATCAACATACACCACACTGAGTGGCTGGGTCCCTCTCATATTGATAAAGGTGGAAAGGAGGACAAAACATTCAGCATTCTCAACCTATGGAGCAGTTGAGTAAGGAGCTTGAACACATGTCAGATTGTCCTAACCAATTCTTGAACACACTCGACACGTGCTTCACTACTTCTCATTCTCGATACAAATACAAGATTTTCCCTCTTATCGGTAACTCTGACCACAATCTTGTAACTCTTAATTATAACATTTTCTCTACAGCAGCTCTATCATGCTCTACAAACGTACTTTTTGACACACCAATCGGGCTAATTGTGAGGCGCTGAGTCGCTTCTTTGTTATTTACCCTTGGTATGAATCCTGCTTTGACTCGGAAGGCGTTTTGGTGACTAGGGCTGCGGACCCGACATATTTTTTTCTGGCTCCGACTCCGGCTCTGGCTCGGCTTCGGTTCCATTATTTTAAAATTATCCAGCTCCGACTCCGGCTCCGGCGGTAGCATTTTAAAATTACCCGGCTCCGACTTTGCTCTGGCATTTTAAAATTGTTTGGCTCCAGTTCCTAGTTATAATTACTTCTCCATTTACACATGAAATAATTAATTCTCTGTTACAAATTTTTTATGGCATGATGAGACTGAATGATTTTTAATGATATCTTTATTAACTAAGAATTAAAAACAGATTTTTTTTTATAGAAAATAAGATTTTTAAGAAATGCAGACAAAGAATAATTCACTTTCTTCCTAAATTTCAATATAATTCCTTTTTGAACGATGAACTGTTCATTTACGTAATATAATTTTATTAAAAACTTTTATTTTTTTCATTATTTTTTTATTTTATTTTTATTTTCTTTTAAACGGAAAAATTGTATTTCAGTTTCTTCCTAAAGTTTAAAATAATTCTCTTTGAACTATGAGCTCTCTGAACATATGTAATATAATTTTATTCAAAGCCGCTTTTTTTATTTAAAAAAACAACAAAAATTATAATTCACTTTCTTCCTAAATTTTAAAATAATTTCGTCAATTATTCGAAGTATTATTTAAATAAAATTTATTTAAAACAATTGTTTCTTAAAAATGAAATTTCTTCCATAAAATCCCCCTTTAACGTTGTCCTTAGGGATTGCCTCCCCTCTTTAACTGTTAACTTTGATTTCTGGTCGATTTTCATTATTTCATCTAACACCTTATGAATTCTACTTTACATTTTTCTAGAGGATTTTTAGGTTGAAGGTCTTTTACTGGTAGATTGTCTTTTTTAATCGCTTTTCTGCATGCTCACAGTGTTGGTCCCATTGTCTGGTAAAATTTTACTTCTCAATCTGACAAGGTCCAAGCAGAGGAGGATTCCTGAATCTGCTGAACCTAAATCTGACTCCGACCGATTTCTTGATAATGTTTTCATCTTAAGTCTTAGTTCACAAAGAGTTCCTAGATTTTAATATCAGATCTTCAGTTCTGAGGAAGATTCTGAACTGTGAAGTCAGCAAAGATGGCAGACAAAAATATATTGTTTTTAGTTAACATTCTTTCCTTGGAATTTTTTATGTAATTTGCTGAAATCCCTTCTCTATAAAAAAAACTCCTGAAGTCAAGGCTTCTGACTGTAATATTTTTTTTTTTGTTGTAAGTATGGGGTGTTTAACAATTCTTTAGGTTTCCGACTATTTCCTCCCACTGACTATCGGAGAGAGAAAGTTTAGGAGTACCGTCAGCCATCATAATAATATAGTCTTTTAGTTGTAGAAAGTAGAAACCTTTCAAGCATAAATATGTACTTCCCATCTTGTTTCTTGAACTAAGCTTGCCACTTTTCCAGCTTGACGCTTTAGAGCTTCCATTAATTTTGGGGTACTTGCTACTCTGCTATTTGACTCGCCTTGCTTATATAGGTTTGCTGTATGAGTATTGCGGAGACCATAGCGCAATGATAACTGTAAACTATGAGCTCCACACCTCACGTGTGCACTGTTAAAGTCATCGGAATCATAGTCTTTTCAGTAGTGTTAATATCAAGTTCTATTCTGAAAACAACTATTATTGTTTTATTTTGGCATTCAATAAAATCAATGTCACATTTACCAGCTTTCTGTTCCTCATACATTGTCCATTATATACTTGCGGGAGAGGAAGTCTACTATGAAGTTTTGGGAGTATTGAAAGACTTCGTTTTTATTTCTCTTTATATAAAGCTTGGATAATTTCATCAGTAGGCGACTTGGGGACGTTCCTATATAATATATATATATATATATATATATATATATATATATATATATAGATAATATTATTTATAAACATATATATTTATATTATATCTATTATATATATATATATTATATATATATATATTATATATAAATATATAATATAATATATATATAATATAATAATATATATTATTAAATAATATTATATAAATACTAATATATATATATAGTATATATATATAGTATTATTATATATAATATATATATAATAAGATCATTAGAAACAGGACAATTACAATTCAGCGCTCTTCTATGTTCATACATATTATGCAGGAAAAAGATCCTACGTAATATGTACTTACATAGAGGAGTGTTACATGTTACATTAGAAAATTGGCAGTTACAAGTATCCGACACGATATGTACTTACATAGAGGAGTTTGTACGATACATAAATTGTTGTTACGCTATTTAAATAAGCACTCTTCCATGTTCATGCATATTTTGCAGGAAATGTATCCTACCCGATATGCACTTACATGGAGGAGTGTGGTATGATACACAATTGTTTGTTAGGTCTTTATTAAATAAATAGTCGCTCTTCTATGTTCATACATATTATGCAGGAAAAGAAATCCTACGTAATATATATTTACATAGAGGAGGATGGTATGTTAGCTTTAAGTACTTCATAACAATCAAACACACAAAGATATATATATATATATATATATATAATATATATATATATATATATATATATATATATATATATACTATAAATATATATTATAATATATATATATATAAATATATAATAATATATATATATATATTCAGTGGCGGCTCGTGAAACGAAAACATGGGGCAGCGACTTCATAATATATTATATATATATATATCATGATATATTATATATATATATATATATATATAATAATATATATAATATATATATATTATATATATATATATATATAAAATATATATATTACTTATATATATTATATATTGTGTAATAATCTGATTTTCTTTATAAATCCTGTTAGATTCTGTAAATAAAACTCAAAATAATCGATCAATGCAAGTTTAACCAACTCATCAATTAAAAACAAACGAGGAAAAACAAGGCAAAAGATTTTCTTAATATATATCACAAATATTATTTCTTAACAACACATTACTTATATTTAACACCTTTTTAATTATATCCTGCTAATATATGAGTATTAAAATATCGTACCTAATTTAATTAGGCTACATTATTAATAGATTGAAAAGTGTTAAAATTGTTATTCTTATAAAATGCAACAATACTTATCACTTGGTAATTCTCACTTCCATTAATTCAACTGTAATATTTCGTGTAGACTAGCGATAATAGTTTAGCAACGAAGGAAAGTTAAATCGTCAAAATAAGCACAATAATCTTTCGACACTGATAATGTACAATTATTCAATAATTCACATAAGAAAGTCATTAAATTTGAGGACAAATCGAGTAAATACCGCCAAAGGAAAAACACAAATTGTTAATAAAGAAACCTATTGCACAAGTAAAGATGTATTAACATCATAAATAAAACTACATCATATCTACAATAGCCATAACTTACATACCACAATGACATTAATAAATACGTAAATATAACAACCAACGTGCATAGCAATATCTCAATAAATAATCCAAAAAATTTTCAAGAGAGAGTTAAAACCCTAAATTACAAAGACACCCCATCAAAACAACTTAGGTCTCTAAAAGGCCCAGAGCCAAAGCAGAAAACTGATTTATTAACCTGCTGTTTCAATTATCGCGTCTTGAACTCATATCCGAAGCACTAATATCATCTTTTTGGTAAGTCAACTGGATTATTCAGGAGTAGATTTACTGCTTAAGGTTGCCTAGTCTCCTAGCGCCCGCATCCCTATTAAAAATAAATACTTGTCAATAACAATTCTTTTTTAAAATTTTATATAATAATAATAAATGTATTAATTTATTTCCTTGCCGTTTCGTACGGGATTTTTTTCCTTCTTCCTATGGATTTTCCTTTCATTCCTCTGTTATATTCATCGTAGTTTTCATAATTCAGCATAATTCAAAAACCAGTATGCATTCTTTAATGTTTATTGGACAACACAGTTTATCATGAGGGAGGATGGTATCTATCCTTGCAGTTTAGCCAGTTAGACGAACTAGGTCTTTCGTGATGTGAGATTGTAAAGAACTTGAGTCTCTCAACATCTTAAAATCTTTTTTAACGTGTGAGACCTTAGGCGTTGCCGCTGCCGCATGAGTTCCAATTCGGGGACTTTCCTTCGCTTCTTACACATTGGCAATCCGGTTCAATATAGTAAATTTTAGTATCTCTCTCTCTCTCTTCTTCTCTATCTTCGTTTCTCCTCACACGATCTCTCTCTCTCGTCTCTCTCTCTTCTCTCTCTCCTCTTCTCTGTCTTCTTCGTCTCTCTCTCTCTCTTAACTATATATAGTATATATACAGAAAATCTAAATTTATAAATTAAATTATAAATGTTAAATAATATACACATGTCAAAATTCATAATACTCAAATTGAAATTAAATAGTTTTTTTTCATTTTAACTTTCTTTTTAAAAAAATAGTTTTCTCTTTATTCTTTATTTTGGTTTCATTAATATTTATTGAAAGGGGGGGAAACTCTATACTGTATGAGTAGAGGGTTGTCGATTTTGTCTTTCTTTATTTTCTATTCCGTCATTCAAGATGAACAAGGATTTGTTGTGAAAATCCTCAAAATACAAAAATAAATATAGTTTCTCCTTTCTTTTTACGTTTGCCTAGACAAAGTGTTTTGAAAAATTTTATGCATTTAATTAGCTTTTTGAGCACAATTCGACAATTTCTCCAGTCATGATCCATTAGAAAAAAATAATTGTTTCGCAAGAGAGAATATTAATGAATCTTAATGTAATTTAATTTAGCGTTCTTGTAAAATAACATTTTAAACATTATTTTATAGTCATAATAATATAATTGTGAAATTATTTCTTTTATTTACAATTAGTGCCTTTTATTTTTTTCTGTTTACGTATGAAGGCCGTGCTCGACTGTGCTTTCCCGTAAAGGTCGCTGAATATATATATATATATATATATAATATATATATAATATATATAATATATTATAATTATAATATATATTATATTAATATATATATATATATATATATATTTTATATATATTATATATTAGTATATTATATATATCTAAAAAATTACAGCATTTTATTTCTCTTAGACCTTACCTTGCATTTCTTCTATGTACAACAGATTTGCAAAACAGAATATCTTTTAGTAGTGGGATAATAATTAGTCGGAGCTGAACATATGCTGGGAAAGTCATATAATAATAATAATGCTGGCATGCCATTGTATAAACAGCGTGGAACATTATTTGTTTTTCGATATTGGGGTTAGCGATTAGCTCATAATAAATGGCTGGCAAATTATTATAAAAATATTTGTTGCATAACTATTATACAGCACAATTGCATGTGTCGGATTATTTTTTAGATGGTCTTAAAACAGAAAGGAATGTATGCCCTACAAAAAGGGTTAGGTATAACAAAGGAGTAATCTAAATCCTAAAAAAAAATTTTGGCCATGGGTCGTTTATGCCCACCTCGGGTTAGATACGGCAAATAACAGTTTATACATGACCTGCTATTTACCGTATTATTACAAAAACACATGCATCAGGTTATTATTTTACCTCTAATTACGTGGTACAAAAACAATACTATGGATACGCACATAAATAAATAAACGCACATATATCTAAGATCGTATTTCTATTCATTATCTTATTGCTAACCACTTATTATGAATAAAACTATGAATTTTTTCTCCTGCAACGTCGCCTACTAGCTATGGGCTTTGAAAGTATTTCGGTCGATTGGCGGTATGTGTTTACGCTCTACAGGAGGTAGCTACTCCACGATCCCACCATGTAATTAAAATAAACAAGATCATGCACTTTGTACTACACATACCGTCTGGTAAGTTAGAATTAATTGTGGTGCAGCAATACTTTTGCCTGATAAATTGCTAAAAAAACTTTAATTATTGTATAATTGATTCGAGACACCTGTTCATTGCCTTGCCGTGCCTAGAAAACGTTTTTGCCTAGGGCGAAACAAGAGGATTCGCTATCCGCATTTCGCAAAGTGACAACAATAGGCAGCAATACAGTCAAGGCGTTGTTGCTCATGCTACTAAAGTACTCAATCCAGAGAAGAAGACCAGTTCGTTACTCTAGATAGCGCTGCGGCCATCTCACCTGACGCCTCTGCTCGATATATCTTGACGCAGACGGAAAATAGAACGAATGAGGACGGGAAACTGGAGGGAGTCGAGCATTGTGAAGCAGGAGCGGTGTTTGGAAGAGTATCGGATGTGCGGAAGGCAGGGGGTGAAGACTGGGTGGGGAGGGAGGCGGTTGTTGTATGGGAGAGGGCGGAAAAGGAGAGGTTCAGGAAGAGAGAGGTAAGAAGCGTTGGAGGGGGGAGATCTGAAGGAAGAGGAGGTGGAGGACCGGTGTAGGAGAGAAGGTTCGTAGTATCCAAAAGAAACGGAATTGTTTTTGGGAAAAGTCGAATCGGAACGTCAGAGGATTGCCTCAAATATAAGCGGTTTGGAAGACGACAATCGATTGATATGACTCCTGTGGAGTGGGGCGCTGTACAGTGAAGAACTTTTTTCCTTCTCGAAGTACTACAGGAAGGTCCATCGTCTTAGGTTTGGAGAAGGTCAGAAGGCGTTTGGAGTCGTGCCTACTAGACATGAATACATGAAGAAATAGAGATCTTTTCGGAATGAAGGGAGTAACTTGTGTTGTGAGTGGAGTAGGTTTCATGGAGATGGGCACAGCGTATGCAAGAATAGTGAAGATACAGAAGGTTGGGATCAGCAGTAGAGAAGGGAAAGATGTGCGAAAAGAATGCAGGCGCGGAGGGTTAGAGCATATACGAGTTCGGTTAAGCTGAAACATGAATATCTTCCTTAATTGCTGTTGCGTATGCAAGCTAACAAAGGAAGAGCTTCCGTCCGATGTTCTGGGAGGATGCGCCATGAGAGAACTTTTAAGCTGGCGGTGGAATTCTCGCAAAGCGTTTTTTATTGGGGATGGGAGCTGTCGTATGAATCTTCTCAGACAAGCAGCGCATCAATCTTTCAAAGGAAGGATTTCGAAAACTCGTCTTGTGCCAGTTGTAACAGAGAGAGGAATGCAACGAGAGATCAGTGGGACAGGAAAGCTTAGCGATATGATTCAGAGTAGCACAAGAGAGGGGATATAGCCTCGTTCAATCGAGTGAACTATCATAGCTAGGTGAGGGTGTAATCGCTTGCCGTGAGAAAGGAGGAAGAGGTTAAAATGTCAATGTGAATCTCTCAAATCGTTGGCCGTAGGCAGGATGGGTCCTAAGGAAGCCTTAGTATGTTTTGCACCTTAGAGACGGTTGACAAGCATAAAGTGGAGTCATTTGCACGCGGCATGACTTTAGGCACACAAAAACGAGTTGTCCCACGTTTGCGTGAAGTTCGATGTCAAATGTTATGAGAGCGTAATGGAGGTTGCGAAAGGCCTTTTCGAAGAGAAGTTTGAACGAAAGGACGAGGATTGCCTGTGGAGATGTCGCACAGGAGTCTCTTCTCATGCCGGGAGATTGAAGCCATTGAGCTGGAAGAGAAGAGTCCTGTTGAAGATCATAGTTGTCTTGCTCCTGACAGATTGCATGGCTGCCAAATCAATGTCAGGAGGGAAGAAGAGCGTTAGTTTCAATGGAAAGTGCATCCGCGTGAATATCAATACGGAGATGTGGATATGTTAGTTTGGTAATACTGTTAAATCATATTTCAAGATGCTGGGCTCACGGGGATGAGTGGTCTTTTATGGCGAGAAAACCTAGGAAGTGATGAGGTTTATGTGGTGGTCAGGATATGAACTCGGCTTCTGAATATGTAGCTGAAAGGTGGCGACACCAAGATACATTGCAAGCACTTCCCGGCCAAAGCACTATACTTGTTTCAGCAGGTTTGCAGCTTGCGGAGAAGAAAGAAGTGGACCCAAACACCCTTTTGAAATTGTTGGAGCAACGCAATCCGACAGCGAGTCGAGGCATCGCACTTGCACTCTCGTTGGGTCGCATGAGTTGTGAGGATGGAAAAGAAGGGGGGCAGAAGGCGAGGCTTCTTTCGGACGCTCAAAGCTGACTGGCGTTCGGGAGAACCAGTCTATCTTTATGGTAGCTGCTTCTTTTAGGACGAATGAAGAGCTGTAGAGGGGCTAAAGGGAGGCAGCGAGGGTAGAAAACCGATGTAAGAAATTAATCATACCAGATACGACGAGCTGTTTTTGGGTTCTGCGGAAATGGAAAAGCTGCGGATGCGTCACACGGTCTGTCAAGAGTGGAAGAATTCCCCTCAAGCAAGAGCTGTGTGGCCCGAAGAAAGTAAGAGAAGACGCAGAATACGTCATTGGTATGGTTGAGACAGCGTCGTTACCTACTAAAAAAGGACGTAGGTGTCTTCATAGCGTCATTCAGGAGATGTGAACGCGGAGAAGATGCACTATAAATAGGCAAGCAACGGAAGACCACGAATGAATAGAATCGATGAACTTTGAAAGATTAAGCTGCATTCTAAATCCGAAAGGCTCTCGGTATACTCAAGAGGCAAACGGGGTGATCAATAGCTTTTGGGGAACGTCTTCTCGGAGCTATGGTTATCTGATGTTAGGTCGAATTAAGTCAATAAGAAAAGATATGTTCCGGCCAGGTGTGAAGTAAAAGACTGGAAATGACAGGAACCGTGATCCTAATTTGGAGTCGTGGTAAAACGTCAAGGCTATAAATAACCACGGGTTCTCCATCCCGTAGTGGCTTTAGGTGACAATGTTAGCGGAAAAGACAACAACTCTTTGGAGGGGCGCAATGCCCAAGCGTGTAAATGTATTCAAACTTTTGGCCTTTGGCGGGCCTTGGAGCTTATTCAGGTGGTAAACGAGGACGGGAGCTTCGAGAAGGGTGGGTGGACCTTGGTCTCAATAAATAGATTTTCAAACAGAATGCTTAAGTGGGGTATCGAAAGATCACGGGTGCAATAAAGAAAGAAATTCCTTCTGCAGGAGGTGAAGAAAGGGAGAGACAACCGAAGAGGATGAAGGAGCAATAGCAGATATGCCTTTTAGAGCAGAAGAAATAATAGACCCGGAAGAAGAAAGAGAAGTATCACTGTCAACAAGACGTCGATTACGAAGGTCAACCATAAGATTAAAGTGTGACAAGAAGTCTGCACCGAGAATCAGCTATGTTACTTCAGCTACGAGAAAAACACATGTAAATTGGTGGCAAAGAGAAAGATCTAGAGTGCACAGGCGCTCTCCGTAAACCGGAATGGAAGAGCCATTAGCAGCGAAGAGTTGATGGCCAGAAAGAGGGATAGCGGAGTCCTGAGAAGGGTATCTAGGGACTAAAGAGAGGCTAGCGCCAGAGTCGATCAAAAAAGAAAGTTTAGTGGAGCAATCGTAAATACGAAGAACATTCTGCGCAGTAGGAGGAGAAGAAGAAGAAGGAGACGGGAAAGAGTCAGCATCCTCCGACGCTCCTATGAAGGGCCGGCTGTTGAGTTTCCTTGTTGGTAAGAGCAGGAGGGAGCACATTTCTTCGCGTCCATCCCATAGGTATGGTGATAGTAACAGTACCCATTAGGATACTGACGCTGGCGCGAAGAAGAGGCAGAAGGGGAACGATGGGCACGAGAAGAACTATGGTTGGAGAAGGAACGATCACGGAAGCGAAAAGTCATATTGTTAACAACAGTAGTGAGGGATAGAAAAGCAGATTTCATCTCCGCCATTCCCGCTTCGATGACCAAAACACGGGCATCGAGAGATGTAGAAGAAGAAGGATGTACTGCGAAAGCGTGAGAGCAGGAAGGTTGGGGTGGGTGAGAACAAGGAGATTGGGAGGGGAAGGCGACGGAAGGCGGTTGAGAAGCAAGAGAGGAAGGAAGAACAGCAGGAGGTGGGGAAGAGTACTGGGGAATGGGTTGCGTGTGGGGCGAAGCTGTTTGCGGGGAAGCAAGAGTGGTAGAAGCGGGAGGTGTAGGAGACACTGCGAACACGCTAGGAGTAGTGACTGTCAGGGGGCGCAAAATTGTCTGTTGTAGCGGAAAACTCAGTAAGGGTTTGCGCCGGATTTAATGACTGCAGGACGCTGTGGTGCTCGGTGGGCATCTTCTGGAGGAAAAGCGTGCAAATTATTTGGTCCTCCCGTGAAGATGGAGTACCGCCCAACAAATTCAGCATCCGAACCATTAACTCCCAGAGAGACACCTCTAAGCAGAGTTTCTAATCGTTCCTCTCTGCTGGGAGCTAAGCGGGAAATGATGAGTTCTTTAAGGGCAGTATAAGGGGTTGGGGAGGTGGAGGTAGCCTCTAGACCATCTCGGATCTTGAGGAGGCAAGGCTCAGGGAGAGCATTCACAACTCTCGAAAATCTCTTCTTCTCATCCTCCACCTTCAGAAGCACTGCATCATCCAACTGGAACCATAGTTTCGGCTGGTGAATGAAGAATGGCTGGAGGTGTATGTTCTACGGCGTAGGATTCTCGTCTGGCATCTTGGAAGAAATAAAAGAAGAGAAATAGGCGAGAGATGTAGAGAAATATGGTTAAGGGCAAGTCACAATTTGGGGCCTATTTTCGGGTCCATTTTCAGCCCCACCTAAAAATGGACAAAAAATTCGGAATTTTCAGCCGATTTTGACATATAAACACAAAAATGTAGCTTTTTTGCAGTTCTAAAGTTGATTTCCGTATTCAAACTTGTTGAACCATTCTTTAAAATTTTTCAATTTTCAGTTTTCATGCTTTTAACATTCTTCGTAATATTTCCAGAATTTTTTCCGAAATGACTTCAAACTTGAAATATGCATAGATAGGTCATTATCTAAAATAGTAGAGAAGTACTTTTTCGATTTTTTTTAGTTTTGTGCTCAGCGTTGTCCAATTTCCAAACCCATTTTTTTTTGGGATTTTGAAATGAAAAATTGCGATAATTTTTTTTCTGTTCGGACGCGTGTGGATGAAATTTTTTCAGGGCATATGTAATCGGGCAAGATGCATCTTTTTTATCTTAACATAATTTTTGCAATCTCAAAAGAAATTTTTTAAAATTTCGATTTTTTTTTTTTGGGGCCCTGTTCAAAGAAAATAAAACTATGCTATAACAAAGAAATGAAAATAAAGAATGTATATCTCCCCCTAATACATAAGCCCTGAAATTTTTATCCAGTTCGCCTGCAAGAAAAAAAATTATCGAATTTTTCATTTCAAATTCAAAAAAAAAGTGGTCCTACATGCTCTCGGCGTAGCCTCTCTATCACTTATTAAAATAACAATTCATGCACTTTCACTTCGCCGTACGTACCTTGGTAGCTAAAATAATGTGCGCAGCAATACTCTATAGCTAGATATAATTGTTAACAAACTTTATTATTGTAAATTGATCGGAGAGACGCCGTTCATGCTTGGCGTGACTAGAAAAACGTTTCTATGCTGGGCGAAAACAAGAGAGACGCGCTATTCGCATTTCCAAAGTGCACAACAAAGGGCACAATACAGTCAAGGGCGCGTTCGCTCATGCTATACCATATTTAATTTTTCAATCGTACTGATCATGTTTGATGTGCTATCCGTAACTAAGCTAATTCTAATTCTTTTTAAAACGTCAGTTATCAAACTAGTTGCTATATTAGCTGAAATGTTGCATTTGGTATTTTACTAGCGATAACGTTTAGTAATATTGTTTTTTATTTTCGTCCACATATCTAATATTAATAGCAAAATAATTTAGCTTTACCCTTGTGCAAGAATCTATTTTTAAATGCACGAAGCGTCCCTTTAAGCAATTTTTAAGTTTTTTTTTTATTCGCTTCTTCTAGAACTATTTTACGAATATTTTCCCAGTCAAAAAGGACTTCCAGTATCGAAGCCATGTCTCCACACAGTGCTTTGAATCTAGTCCTTGCAAAAAAAAAAAAAAAAAAAAAACTAGTAGAGTCACCATACTTTAACAACCATTATACTCAATGGGTATTTTAATTTTTCACTTTACATATGAAGAAACAAGTTTTTTGGAAATGAAAAAGTATCCTTTTAGTCTGATTTTTTTGAAAATAAAGGTTTATCCTGAACAGCTTTTGCCTCACATTTCTTTTTAACAATTGAATCAGATAATATAATCAATTAGATAATTTTCAACGATGAGTCCGACTCACGGAGATCACCGGAGATCTGAGACATCTGGGGTACGAAGGGGGGTGGTAAGCGTAAGGGCATAGCCAAGGATGCTGTTAAGTACGGAAACTTTGTTAATGTTAGTAGTTTATTGGTACGTAAGGTGTGTTAGGGTTTGTCGTGTATATTTATATTTTAGTTCAGGTTTATGCTATGTTAAGCTTTATTAATGTAAAACTTTGTTTTGGCTAGCACATATTGTTGGTAGTATATAAAGACTATTTGGCTATGTTTATACGAAATGAATAACTGATAGTGTGAGATGAATTAATAGATCATAGAAGGGTGGGGGGGAGGGGGGGGAGAGAGAGATTTGTTTTTGATTTACTTGATTTACTGAGAATAGGATAAGTAAACTATTACACTTTTACTATGATATTTTTTCAAAGAACTTTTTTATGTTTATGTTTTGGATAAAATTTGCTATGTCTGCACTTATTTGGGAATTATGATAGTTAGTAAGGTTATGATAAATTTTTGCTAATATTACTATGTTAAGTGTAAAAAAACGTTGTTAGTTAGCATATATTTATGGTCTTGTAATGAATAATTAGCAAGGTTATGATAAATTTTTTGTTAATTTACCGTGTTAATGTAAATTAACATTGTTATGTTAGAGATATGCTAGACAAAGTGGAATAAGTTACATTTTGTATGTCTCAATGTAGTTACTTTACTGTTGTTAGTTGGAATTTTGTTAATGTTGCAGTTTATTCTTGCTTAAGGTGTGTTAGGATTGTCGTTGTGCATTATATTCTTAGTTTCTAGATGATGCTATGTACGCTTTATTAACGCAGTAAACTTGTTACTGTAGATATATTCGTTGATCAGTATGATAATTTAGACAAGTATGATAATCTTTGTTATATTACCATGCTAAATGAAAATTAACATTAAATATGTTGGAGATATGCTTGAAAAGTGGGAATAGGTTACGTTTTTATGGTAAATGTTAGTTACTTTAACTGTTGTATAAGTGTCGAACTTTGTTATATGTTAAATTTTATTCGTGATTAAGTGTGTGTCTAGGTTGTCGTTGTACATAAAGTTTCAGGTTATGATATGTAGCTTTATTAAAGTGAAACTTTGTTATGTTAGCAATATCGTTGGTCAGTGTATAAAGACTTGATTATTTGCTTATGTTTATGTTCAATGAACTGAAATGTGACAATGAAACTAATAGATAATATGATCATCAGGATGGGTATGAGGTGTATTGGTAGGGTGTTTTGATTCACTGATTTACTGTTTAAGGGTATGTAAAACATAACACTTTTAGTAAAAAATATGATAATCAATAATCTAATAGATCATAGATCATGGAATAATAGGAGGGTGGCTGAGGAGGGAAGTTTTGATTTACTGATTTACTGACTAACTGCTTTAGGATCTGAGTTTGGGAAAACATTAACAATTTTATCAAAAAATATGACTTGAATTGCAATAGATCTATAGATATTAGATCAAGTAAGACCAATAGATCATAATCATCTTGTGGGTAGGGAGGGTAAGGGTGGGTGGTTTGATTACTGATTTACTGCTTTAGGGTAAGTTAAACATATAAATTTTAGTAAAAAATAACTTGAATCAATGTATCAATAGATCAATGATCAATAGAGGGAGGGGGTAGGGGTGGGTGGTTTTTGATTTTAACTGATTTACTGCTTTAGGGTATGTTAAAAACGCAATTTTTTTACGTTATAAAACATGAAAAGCAAAAAAAATGAATTAATAAAATTATTTTCTAAAAAAGTAAATTAAATAATAAAAAGATACAAAAATTTTGAAATAAATTAAATCATAAATTGATAACAAAAATTAAATGTAAAATTAAATTATAAATAAAATAGCAAACGAATGTTACGAAGTAGAACACCGGCTCTAGCACCGGTGTCGGTAACACTCTGACTCCTTCTCAGACTCTTTCCTCATCCTCCTTCTTCCTTCCTCCATCTTCTTCTGTTTTGCGCTCCGTGCATGTTCTTGGGGGACGCCCTAAGGGGGGTCAGACACTTTATGAAACTTATAACAATATATTATTCGGATGGGTTCGATTAAATATATAAAGCACCAATAATGTATTTAGTATAAACATTTACGTAACTCGGCAATGCAACCGAGCTCCATCCACCGGTGCGTGTCAATCGACTCTTTGCTCAGACCCTTCTCCGACTCTTCATTCTCTGTTCTCGGCATTTCTGTGAATATTTTGCTGTACGATTAACTCATAATCGGATCTACGGGTTGATAAATATATAAAAAGAACCATACTGTATTATTATACAAAAAATTTCTAACTCGGGCAGCCGCACCGGAGCCACGCGTGCCGTTGTCAACTCGACTCCTTTGATCAGAATCCTTCTCCGATGCCTTACTTTCTCTTACTCGATTCGTTCCTTTTTCCACTTCTCGTAGCATCTTCGTTCATTTTTTTCTGGGACCCTCTTCGTGGGTCCTGACACCATTATCGGAATTATAATCTCATATTGGAATCTCGGGTTCGATAATTATTAGAAAGCCACCATTACTGTATTATTATACAAATATTTCAATATAATGGCACCCCGGCGGCACCGAGCAGCACCTGTGCGGCTCGGTATCCGAATCCGGTATCCTACTTACTCGCTTACTCTATACATCTACAATTTCCAGCCTTCTAAGAGCATTTCAATTTAGGGGCAGCGTCCTTCGGGGGCACGGGGACGTCAACGAGGTGTGGTGTATGCTCGCGTGCTTAAAATCCGATTCACATCGGGAATGAATTTCCATCATAATAATCATTCAATCGATTCGCTCAGGTATTACTTTTCAGAAAAGCTACCGGCTGACTTGTGTGTATACTCGGCGCAATTGTAGGGTGCGTAAGCCTGGGATCCTACTACTTATATAACTATATATATTAATAATATTATATATTATATTATACCTACCATATTATATTATATATATAATATATATTATATATTATTATATATATATTATATATTATATAATAATAATTATATATATATATATATATAATATATTCTCTTTTTTTGTCACTTTTTAGATAAAATCTGTTAAAAATAAAATATAAGAAACTATGTTATAGAATTCAGACTCTTTTTTCTAATATTTATTTGACAGGTATATATATATATATTATTATACTATATATAATATATATATATATAAATATATAGTATATAATATATATATATATATAATATATATATATATATATATATATATATATATATAATATATATATATATAAATATATTATAATATCTATATATATTATATATATATATTAATATTATATATATATAATTATATATATTTATATTATATTATATATATGAGTATTATATATATATATATCAGTGGGCGGTCCTGCTTTGTTGCATTGTGCAACGACCACTTTTTTTTCAATATCAACGATATTTTGTTTTTTATTTATTTTGTCAGAAAGCTATCATATATTCTATATTATATATAATATAATATTATATATTATATTTATATTATATATATTATATATGATATTAGATAATTATATATATATATATATATTTTATATTATATTATATACATTTATATATAGGTATAGGAAGTATATTTAAAAAATCATGTGCTTTGCAATTACTATAATGCAACATCGAATTCCTACAACGGATACTGGACCGAAATATTTTGAAATGTTTAAAATATTTACATTGACTAATAATGGAAAACTTCGTTGCAGGGCCTGTCTCAACTCAAGTTTTGAAAAATAAACGATATATATGAAAAAAATTTGGTTCGCTTCTAATTTTTTATTTATATTTTCTTGTGCTTCAATGAGCTAATGGGCTCAAAATTAATATATATATATATATTAAATATAATATATATTTATAATATATCATATATAATATATAAATTATATATATATATATATATATTATATATATATTATATATATTATATATTATATATATTATATTATATATATTTATATATATAATATATATTATTATTTATATATATATATATATATATATATATATATAATATATATATATATATATTAATATATATTTAGGGGTGTACGGAACTGAAATTTTAGTTCCGGCCCGAAGGGAATTAGCCGGTCACAAAAAAAATTCCGCCGGAACCGGAATTTTTTGTGAACTTTCCTTTATATTTTAAAGAAATTGTTCATCTGAACTCTTGGATTTCACTTCCTTCTTAAAATCTATATTTAGTGAAGCCATTATGAACATATAAAATATATCATTGAGAGATATTGGACAGTCAAAAAAATTTAATACTAAGAAGGGAGAGTCTTGTATTTTCTAGAACAAGGGGAACCACAAAGAGCAATAGATCCAAGATGAAATGGTTTTGAGGAGAGTTTCTCCCAAAAAAGATTTGGCATATCATGACCAAAATCAACAGAAATATGAAGTTTATCACAATGGTTACCGCTTTCACAGTCAAGAAGAAGAGGGATCGAGAATTATTGCCATCTTAACCAAAAGACTCTTATTCTAGTAGACTAAAGTATTTGTAGAGGAATGTTAAAATTCAATACAGGAAATTGAGAATAGAGTATTAAGAGAGAAGTTTCTAAGGCTGGATCAGATATATTTCTATATGATATAAGCTATGAGAGCTAAATAATTCAAATGACTCATTTATTTTTTAATGCACTCTGGCTTCGAGTTTAAAAAATGGACCGTGTACTCCATTGCAAGTATTTGCCAGGTTCTCATTCTTAAAATCACTATGGAAGTTTTTGAAATTACAATGAAAGAAATAGGGGAAATTCCTCCTAACATAATCCATTTGATCTTCGAGATAGAGCATATAAATGAAACTGGGTGATTTAGCAAGATCACACAAGTTATTTTTCTATGTTTTAATTCATAAACTTTTCAATTTATTAAGAATGCTTTTTTTTCAAAGAACAGTGTGATTTAATTAAGAATGTAGAATATTTGTACCATTTCAATATTCCCGTTTTTTGAGCGTAATTAACTAAAAGATACAAGAGAGACTGGATCCACAGTCTTTGCAAGCCCACTTATGTAATTCAAGGATGTTATCGGGTGGAATAGCAGATTTTGATTTAGAAAGAATTGAATGTTTGAAAAGACCTCTTGGTTAATTATAGAATTCTATTTAAGCCTTTGATCTGTAATAAATGGAAATACTTGAAATTCTAAAGAGTTTTGAAGCCATTTCATTGTTACGGAAACTATAGGCAAAATCAATTATATCTCCAGCATATCTCTCAAACTTGAGAGCAGAGAATAAAGAAGAGCTGAAGAGGCATTAGTTTAGATTTATGAATAAAGGAAGAGAAAGGATCAATAGGCATATATCAAAAAATTAATTGTTTAAACTGTATAGAACAGATTACTGACGTTTAATTATTCTATGAATAAGAGAATTGAGTATGAAAATGAATGGTGACATAGGAAAGAAATATGCAAATAATGAAGGTAGAAAAGTGATAATTAGTAGTAGCAGTACAAAGAGAAAAGTTCAGGGATGAGTCATTTCAGAACGTGCTTAGTTACTAAACTTAGATTTTGCCAAGTATCAAAAAAAATTTTCCCTTCGGGGCAGCTTAAAAAGAAAAGAAATTAACTTTGCAGTATTTGGTTTTTATAAGTTGAGAAAGTGAAGTTGACGCGAGTCCAGTTAACGTAAAGGGAAAAGAAAAATAGTGGCTCTTCAAAAGGTGAAATTCTTAAGAATGAAATTTTTTTTACCAGAAAATCAATTTCTAAATCTGATAAGAAGAATTCTTAGTTGGTGGAAGTGACAAAGCTATAATGAAATATAGCAGTACTAGCTCCAAATTATCTCCTTTCCAGTCTCTCCATATATTCAGGAATTATTTCATTTTCAAAAGAAGGAATTATTTTTTGAGGAAAAAGTTAAAAAATATTATTGCCAAATACTGATGAACAGTTTTCTTTTACTTCATCACAATTCAGCAATATTTTCAAAAGTGTTTAAGGAAAGTTCATTAGAAATTCGGGTTCCGGCCGGAATTTTTAAATATTCCGGTGGGAACGGAATCCGAAAAATGTCAAATCCGGCGAATTCCGGCCGGCGGAATTCGGTACACTATAAATAATATTATATATAATATATAGTATATATATATATTTATATATTAATATATATATTATATATATAATTATAATTATATATATAATATATATATATATATATAATATTATAATATATATATATAATATTCATTAATAATTAATATTATATTATTACATTTTATTATTATTATTATTATTATATTATTTTATTATTTATTTATATTATTATTTTAATATTATTATTATTAATTATTATTATTTATTATTATTTAATTATTATTAATTATTATTATATTATTATTATTATTATTAATTATTATTATTATTATTATATTTATTATTATTAATTATTATTATTATTATTATTATTATATTATTTTTATTTATTAATTATTATTATTTAATTATATTATTATTATTATTATTATTTTATTATTATTATTATATATATTATTATTATTTTATTTATCTATTTATTATTATTATTATTATTATATCCTTTGTACCCAAGTTGGGTGTAAGTTGTGTAAACACACTGGGAGTCAGAAAAGGTAGTAGAGAATATGACGTAAGTCGAAAAGAAAGCCCCAGTCTTACCGCCCCATTTAATACCTTTAAGTGAGAACTGCAGTCAGAAATCAACTAGGGTTCAAGGGACTGCGCGTACCTTCATGTAAGACTCGTCAATGTGGGGTTATTCCCCTGAAAAAAAGCAACATACCTCTTAAAATCCCGAATTCATTCTATTATGCACTCTTCTTCTCGACTCTGCAATTACTTCTGCTCCTCAGGCATTCCTTTAAACTGTCAATCCACTTTTTCTTCGTCTCCCAGCCGGTCGAATTTCAACACTCACCACTATACACCCGTTAACAACGTATATATGCATCCATGCCTTTCCACATGACCTAAAGCATCTAATGTACTCCTCGTTTAAATTCTCGTCATTTCCTGCTTTCCTTCTTCACACAACACCCCTAAATACAGGTTGCATTCTCTCATTTTATCATTCCGTCCACACTAACACATCCCTAAGAATTGTCCTGAAACATTGTACTTTTTAGATCTATATCGCTTTATTAGACTAGTTTCACTACGTGTATACATTAAACAGGTAAAACATACTGTCTGTAAGAAATAATAGGCGCAACTCAACAATTAGTCCCTTTACATTACCAAGAATTTAATAGCACGAGCTACTTCCTCACTATTCACAACTTCTTATAAATTACTCTCTCCATGCTCCCGTTCCCTTTTCAATCCTAAATATTTCTAAATATTTAAATCAGAACTTGTTCCAAGTTGCTTCACTCATCACAACATAACCTCGCACGAGGACTGGTCTCACTCAACAATACCTTCTCATATCTACGTTTTCTTTCAAACACTCTTTTACAACCCCT
>JABUQX010025722.1:5000-7500 GCA_015478945.1 Trachelipus rathkii
TACATGCTAAGATACATATGCTATCGACATATCCAGACCTCATAAGAAAAATTATATATATATATATATATATATATATAGGATATATATAATATATATATTATATATATATATATATATATATATATATATATATATATTTATATTATATTTATATATATACAAAATATATATTATATATATATATATATATATTATATATATATGTTAATATTGAAATTATGATTATATTTCAAAACAAAAGTTACGAAATTACAAAGAAAATTACAGAATCTAGTCTTACATTTATCTTACGATTTATGTACTTGAAGTAGTTGGTACTACGACAACATTAGACGTCGTGGATTTGCAGAAAAATTTTCGACAACTGCCAATTCAATTTCAGCTTTCTTCTCCAAAACTAATTTTCTGTGAACACTCAAGAGACAAAGTCCATTCAACCTGGATTCGGTCATCGTCGACCTTTCCCTATTTGCATAATAATCGCATTTGATAAGATGTTAAAAGAAAGAACATATAAGGGAGAAAGCGTTAAAGAATTAATTTGCCTTCTCTGGGATTGAACAACCGCATGTTGCGCGTGAGGACAATATGCCCTGTGGCTATACAGACTGAGCCTATCCTCCAAACGCCAAAAATGTTGGATTCAAGAACAGTTATTAAAGCACGAGTCCCGTCAAGGCGACATCACCAGGTGTCCAGCCTGTTCTATCTCTCGTTTTTTATATTTTAGATGTTAAATATTGCATAATAATCGCAATTAGATAAGATGTTAAAGAAAGAACATATAATGAGAAGGTAAAGAATTAACTGCCTTCTCTGGGATTGAACCACGGCATGTTGCGGTGAGGAAAATATGCCCGGTGCTATACAAATGTGCTCCTCCAACCCCAAAAAAGTTGGATTCAAGAACAGTTATAAAGCAACCGAGTTCCCGTCAAGGCGACATCACCAGGTGTCCAGCCTGTCCTATCCCTCGTTCTTTATATTTTTAGATGTTTAAATATTGCATAATAATCGGCAATTTGGTAAGATGTTAAAGAAGGAACATATAATGAGAAGGTAAGGAATTAACTGCCTTCTCTGGGATGGAACCACCGAGTTGCGCTGAGACAATATGCCCGGTGCATATTACAACTGAGCTATCCTCCAACCCAAAAAAGTTGGATTCAAGAACAGTTATAAAGCAACCGAGTTCCCGTCAAGGCGACATCACCAGGTGTCCAGCCTGTCCTATCCCTCGTTCTTTATATTTTTTATGTTAAATATTGCATAATAATCGCAATTTGATAAGGATGTAAAGAAAGAACATATAAATGATAAGGTAAAGAGATTAACTGCCCTTTCTCGGGGATTGAACCAACAGCATGTTGCGCGTGAGGACAATATGCCCGGTGCTATACAACTGAGCTATCCTCCAATCCCAAAAAGTTAGATTCAAGAACAGCTATAGAGCGACCAGTTCCCGTCAAGGCGACATCACCAGGTGTCCAGCCTGTTCCTATCTCTCGTTCTTTATATTTTTTTAAATGTTAAATATTGCATAATAATCGCAATTAGATAAGATGTTAAAGAAAGAACATATAATGAGAAGGTAAAGAATTAACTGCCTTCTCTGGGATTGAACCACCGCATGTTGCGCGTGAGGACAATATGCCCGGTGCTATACAACTGAGCTATCCTCCAACCCAATGCGGTGGTTTAATCCCAGAGAAGGCAGTTAATTCTTGTCAAGGGCGGACATCAACAGGTGTCCAGCTTGTCCTATCCCTCGTTCTTTATATTTAGATGTTAAATAATTGCATAATAATCGCAATTTGATAAGATGTTAAAGAAAGAACATATAATGAGAAGGTAAAGAATTAACTGCCTTCTCTGGGATTGAACCACCGCATGTTGCGCGTGAGGACAATATGCCCGGTGCTATACAACTAAGCTATATATAATATATATATATATATATATAATATAATATATAGATAGAATAGATATATATATATATATTTTTATATATATAATATATATATATATATATATATATATATATATATATATATATATATATATATATATATATAATATATATATATATATATATTATATATATTATATTATAGTATATGCGAGATGGTGATGTGGGATGGAAGTTGTATAACACAAAGCATTATGGAGGGAGTATAGTTCCTGAGGGTATTGGGAGTGAGAGCAATATAGTACACTTTTTGTAAGGGTAAGGGGGATAAGGTAACTATAAGTATTATAGGGCAATTAATTTATTGAGTGTTGTAGGGAAGATATATGCTGGTATTTTGGTTGAAAGCGTGAGTCGAATGACTGAAGAACTGATTTTGGGAAGAACAAGGTGCAGTTAGAAGTGGTAGAGGATGTGTGGATCCCAAATCTGTTTCATTGAAACAAAGATTGGGATAAGAGGGAGGAGGGAATAAATTGTTTTAGGATTATGGATTTGAACAGGTGTTATATAGGATTAATAGGGAAG
>JABUQX010025722.1:15000-27500 GCA_015478945.1 Trachelipus rathkii
CAATGGTGACTCCAGGGAAGGCTCGGCACAGGTAGTTGAAGCACCTCCCATCCTTGTCCAGAGCGCGCGTGAACTGTTTCATTAACCCAAGCTTGATGTGAAGCGGTGGGAACAAAATCTTTTCCCGGTCAACAAGAGGTTCGTTTATGATGTTGCTGGCCCCAGGTACCTGCTCTCGCGCCGGCCACTCTTTCTTCACATAGTGCTGGGCTCTGTCTCGACTGTCCCACTTACATATAAAGCATGGGTACTTTGTGTACCCGGACTGCTGACCAAGTAGAAAGTTCACTATCTTATCTTAAAGTCGACGCAGATGATCCATTGGTGCTGCTGATATTGGATTTTGTCGAGCACGTACTTGACTGCTTCATATTTCTCTTTGAGAGTTGTGGAGTGCGCAAGAGGAATTGAGGCGAACTCGTTGCCGTTGTGTATGAGCACACTCTTCAAAGAGCGCTTGCTACTGTCTATGAAGAGTCGCCAATCTCTCGGATCATATTGAGGACCGCCGAGTTTAACAAGGTGACATCTCGGCAGTACACGAGGTCTTCCTCCTCGCAGAAGTAGCCCATGTAGTCCTGATGCCTTCTACGAAAGAACGTGATACGCGCGTCCTCACCGAGTAAATTTTTCTCTTTGAGTCTGGAGGCCAACAGCTCGGCGGAAGTCTTCGACAAGCTGAGATCCCTAACCAGATCATTAAGCTCACATTGTGAAAAGGGCTGCGGACCATCTTGTGTTCCATACTTCTCATCTGTATCTCCTCCCTCATATGCAGTGGTGGCCTTGTCGTCGCTGTCAGGAAGCTCTCTGCACGCTGGTACAGGAAGTTCTTCGCAGTGAGCAACTGGACGGCGGGCAGATGGAAGGTTGGGTACTAGAGGCTGCTCCGATTCTTCCGGTTGATGCCAGTAGTATCGATGGCGCAGAAGTAACAATCTGATTCATGGTCAGACGGCTCCCTCAAAACCATCGGAATCCCAAACTTCAGTGAAGTTTTTGTGCCCTTCGTCCACCGCCGGAGATATTCCACGCACGTCTTGCACACCGTGTGCGGTGCCCAGGACTTATCTTGGTCACCCAGCTTGACTTGAAAGTAAGCCTGGTAGGCGCGCTTCACAAAGCTTGTGATGCCCTTCCTGTGCATTGCCAGCGTGTATTCTCCGCAGATGTAGCAGAAAACGTCAGGATTATTCCTGCATGACCGTCGCGCTGAAGCCATATCAATACTCTGAAAAGAAAGAAAAAGGTCAATTAGTCATTTTGAAACAGAACACATCAGAAGCAACCATTTATATATGAATAATTCGCTATATTCCTCCAGAAATATAGGATTGAACTCAAAACCTCAGCATATTTAGACTCAAAAATCACCTTGGTTTTGCTCTATCAGGTCAACTTTTTGAGATACAGCCATAGACCTACCTGACGAGCTATACATATGATAATTATCATATGTATAGCTCGTCAGGTAGACCTATGGCTGTATCTCAAAAGGTTGACCTGATAGAGCAAAACCAAGGTGATTTTTGGACTCAGAACACCAAAATTAGTCTAAATATGCTGAGAAACCCCTGACGATTTTTTGGCTGTTACCCAGTGAATTATCAATAAAATATTTACCTAACTACCTACGACCGTACACGACGGTTATCAAAGCAATGTGGAGTATCATGCAGATCATGTCAACGCATCCTTCATGGCTTAAAAATGAAACCCTACCGTGTGAGTGTTGTTCATGAAATAAAAGAAGCGGAGAAGTGTAAGCGTAAAACTTACTGTAATTGGTTGCTAGAGAATGTTGATGGGGGAAATGTTGATCTGTTTCTCTTCTTTTCAACGGATGAAGCTTGGTTTCATCTGTCGGGTTACGTTAATTCCTAAACCTATCAACACTGGGCTACAGAGAACCTACACGAGTCCCTGCAAATGCCATTATACGATTTAGAAATTGGTGTTTGGTGTGCTCTTTCTGGTAACAGAATAATCGGTCCAATATTCTTCAATGAAACTGTGAATACCAATGTTTACCTACAGGTCTATAGTGATTTCTCTGCACAGTTAACTCCAAAGGACCTTCAGCAAGGGTTTGTGGCCTCCCCGGTCTCCCGACATCTCACCATGCTACTATTTCCTGTGGGGATTTCCAAAATCTAGAGTCTAGAAAAACAATCCCAGAACAATTGACACATTGAAAAACAACATACGTCAAGAGATTTCCAACATCCCACAACGTGTATTGAGAAATATTTTCAATAACATGCTTAAACGTGCAGAACTTTGCTTTGTTCTTGAAATCTCCTGCTCTGTTAATTAAACCGTAGGTAAAGGTGTCCTATTATTGTCCTATTACTATACTACTATTTGTATTAGACCTGACGTACGTACGTAGGTCGGTAGATTTATTATTGATATTCCTTTTTTCGTAGATGGGGCCGGTTTTATGTGTTAATCATATATATATATTATGTTATATATATATATATATATAAATATATATATATATATATCTATGCAGGGCATATATATATATATATATATATATATATATATATATATATATATATATATATATATATATATATATATATATATATATATATATATATATATATATAATTTAAATCTTAATTAAAGTAAATAATTATATTTACTAAACTTCTTATTAATTAGGTAATAATTAGGATTATTAACTAATTTTATAAAAATAATAATTAAAAAAGCAATCTGTCTAAAAAAAAAAAAAAAAAAAAAATCTCAAAAAATACCCAACCCCGTTCTAGAGTATTAAAGCTACCGGTTTGAGTGTGAAAATATTGTTTCATATTTAAAGTTTTCGAAAGTATAGAGTCGAAGGTCATTTTATCATGATATTTGCTCACATATATCCATTTTCTATATTATTTTTTATGCATAATCATAACTGAGTAAATGACAAATTCATTACTGAATTTTATTAAAAAAGACATTTGAAAATTAGGAAGTTCCGGTTAGTTCCTGCCGGAACCAAGTTAGTTCCGGCCGGAACCGGAACTTCCAAAAAATCTATATATATATATTTAAAAGGCGATAGAAAGAGGGGATTTCAGGGGGTTCAAAATCCCCGAAATTTTTCAAGTTATCAAAATTTTTTGATGGTTTGAATCTCCTAATTTTAATTTTTAATAATAATAAAATAATAATCAATCAAAGCAAATTAAGAGAATATATTAATTGAGATGAGGAATCATATCTGTAGGCAGTGAAGATTTCTTCGGTTAAGTGACTTTTGAAAGCATTAATGGAAAATATATAAGTCATATTTGAACAGACCCTAAAGCAGTAAATCAGTAATTCAGTAAATCAAACCACCCACCCCTTCCCTCCCCATCCATGATCTATTGATCTATTGATCTATTGATTCAAGTCATATTTCGGGTATGGGAATAAAAAAAATAAAAACGTTTTTTTATTTTAAGCATTTATAACACAAGTGCAAACTATATAATCGTTGACATATAAATTTTTAACATCAAATATAATATACATTGCATAAATAAACTTTATCTCCAGCTGCAAATATCTTGATTAGCACCATTGGGAAACGTGACATACTCTCCATATATCTCATATCTTATAGTTGTTATTACATAGTTGATTAATCGTTTCTTTGTTCGTTGGTCAAGTTCTTGTTCAGCCAAAGTACGTATCTTAGCTGAAAGTTTTAGATGTATGGGGACAGGAATTTTCATTTTAAATCGTGTTCCATTGACAATAAATGTTTTAAGCGTGTCGGCTGCTCCCAAATTTTGCTCTATATAGCCATCCAGTATAGGAATCATATTATTACTCTTTAATGTTATATCGAAGTATGTAGTCTCATGTCTTTCTTTCACAGAGGCCGATGCCCGTATACTATGACCATGTATGTTATCAGATACACAAGCAATACGCCTTTTTTCAGAATCACGCAGTGTATGCGGATACCGTGAAGAAAAATCTAATGTATAAGTAGAACATTTATGCCATGTTTTAAAATAAACCAATACCGATGAATATAAGCTAGCTACAACGTCGATTGTATTACAAACACTGTTCACGGGAAGAAGGTTGTTACACAACCAACAATCTTCTTTAGGACACGCATTCTTATACCATGAAAATCGTGACGTCATATCTCTGTTGTAGTATATGGACATTGTGAATTTTCAGGAAACAAATTGTAAATTTTAGCTTTAAATTTGCATTCATGTACATATGACACAATATATATATATATATATATATATATATATATATATATATATATATATATATATATATATATATATATATATAAATATATATATATATATATATATATATATATATATATATATATATATAAATATAAATCAGTATGTATATATATATATATCATAGTTACACATGTATATATATATATATATATATATATATATATATATATATATATATATATATATATATTACAGTTGTTACAGTAATTGAGATGGGGGCCCATAGTAATACAGCAAACTCAAATAAAGCAATATTTACTGCTGACAAATTACATTTAGTCTTCAACGCAATGCGTCTGAAGGAGGATCTCGTTTAGATCGAAAGCTCACGCTCCTACACATTGAAGACCTTCATGATTTGTACTTGATAAATATTATCTTTGTTTGAAGTTTCATTGTATAGACACTTTATATAATTACTTACCAAACTCAGCGTCATAAAGCTCCGAATCTTCTATATATATATATATATATATATATATATATATATATATATATATATATATATATATATATATATATATATATATATATATATATATATATATATATATATATATATATATATATATATATATATATATATTATTGACATTTCTTATTCATTCGTGTTCGGATGTCAGCCTAGGATGGATGTTTGTACATTTATGTTCCGCACTCCTGCTAAGTGTCTTATGTCTGGTCCTACGGGCTATGGTAAAACGTATTTATTATTAAATATTTTAAAAGAGGTTGAGATTTTTGAAAAAAAAACTGTTAAAATTATATGGTGTTACAGTGTTTACCAAGAAAAATGTAATGATAACAAAGATGTAATTCAATTTCATGAGAGTTTATATGATATAAAATCTCTTCAATGTTTACCAGGTCATAAAATTATAATCCTTTACGATTTGATGCATACAGTATATTGAAGGAGGATATAGCAGAAACTTTCACGGCTTACTCTCATCATTTAAATGTCAGTGCATTTTTTATAACTCAGAATATCTTCCATCAGAATAATTATATGAGAGATGTGTCTTTAAATACACAGTATTTAATTTTGTTCTGGTAAATAAGAGATATGAGCCAAGTCAATGTTGTGGCTGCACAAATGTTCCTAACTCCAGCTGTAAAGAGCTCCTAAAGGTATAAAAAGAAGTTACATCTATACCGCACGGTTATTTACTATGCGAAATTCATCCTAAGAACATGCACAGAGTGTTGCTGCGTGCAAATATTTTACCTTACGAAACTGAAACGGTATACATACATGAACAATGAGTACTCTAGTTGTTGCAAATTAATTACCTCTTATGAGAAAATTTAAAAATCTGAAATCTTCAGAAAAACGTAAGCTGATCTGTGAAGATGAAAAATTTGTTCAATGTATAGCCAAAGTATGCATAAATCTTATAAAAGGAAATATTCCTTTCAACAGACCTCAGAATGAGGTTGCTCCGTCATATAAACAGTATTAAAAAACTCGCTGGCAACGTAAGAAAACTTAAAAATAAAAAGGAGCTATTACAAAAAGGTGAAGGTGCGTTCCTACCTTTACTTTTTTCAGTCATAGCCCCATTGATAGCCATGTGGATTGCTCAATAATGAAGAAGATAGCTGTTTTACCCTACAACGACTATGAGAAGATGAAATTTAATGCAGTGTCCCTACCTCAACAACAACAACAATAACAACAACAGCAACAACAACAACAACAACAGAAACCACAAGAACAACAACAACAACAACAACAACAACTGCATCAACAGCCTCAGCAACAACAACACCAACTACAACAACCTCAGCCAAACCACCAGATACAACAAGCCGTGTATTACCCGTATCAGCAGTTACATCAACAGCAGCCCTTGAGTTTATGCGATCCGAAAGTTGAACAGATTAACAAATACGAGAAGGAATTGTGTCTAATATTCAACTCTGATGTTAGCATTCATGAAAAAAGAATCCTATATCAAAACGCTATACAAAAATTAGTAGATCCTAAAGAAATGTATCAACATGCTTTATTAGGTAATTCATCATAGAAGATTCAGCTTAGCTAGGTAATAATGTTGGAAGTGAAAGAGAGGATAATTTAGACATGTACTGGGGAAAGCTTACCAATGAGAGGTAAAAAAAACTGGTTTAGCTTATAATTCTATTATAAAAAAATAATATTAGAAAAGTAGGACACTTTAAAAGTCCAGTTTAAATGGAACGATCTCGGCCAAATCATTATTGATGGAGAAACAGTTGACGGTTCGAATATTGTTGATCCAATATCTGATATCTCACGTGATTGTAGGAAGGATCCTGTAACAGGATGAACCAGGATCAAACATGAACTTCAGACTATTAATTTTCCGAGAACTTTAATTCAGAATAAACAAAGATTGGGGGATTTGGATAATATTCCAATGTCTCCTATGTCCAGATGCGAGTCCTATTGATGCTTCTTTTGCTTCGGACAGATTAAAGATAATAAGTAGAAACACATCACGTTCAGGCATAGGAAGAAAAAGAAAAATCAATCCATTGGTCCAAAGTGGATTAAACCCTAAATATTTATTGTACTTTTTTATGTGGTTGTATTGTTTGGAATTTAAAATAATTCATATAAGCATATGGTTTTATGTTATCTCTCTGTATACATTTGCTATGTTTTTTAGGTTGTGCAGTTTGGAATTTAAAAATAGTTCATATAGACATAAGGTTTTAATATCATTTTTCAGTATAGAATTGACATGTTTTTTTTTATATGGTTGTATTATTTTGTAATTAAAAATAAAATATTTCATATAAACATTCGGTTTTTATATGACCTTTCAGTATAAATTGATATGTTTTTTATTTTTAATGTCATTGTGAGTCATGGAGGCTAAGGAGGCGGTCGATAAATATTACTATGATATGAAACAGCCTTAAAGCTATTGGGCTTTTCAAGATTCGCTTCAAAATTTCCTTATATTAATAAAAAAGAATTGAAAAAAAATATTTAGAAGGTGAGGATGCTTTTACTCTGCATAAACCTATACGGAAAAAATTCTCTACAGGAAAAGCCATAGCCCCCCACCTATATGATGCTTGGCAGCTAGACTTGACAGAAATAATAAAATATAAATCTTACAATAACTGGTATCAATATATTCTTTTTGTGATAGACGTATATTCACGGTACTTATGGTTTAAGGCATTAAAAGATAAGTCAAAAACTCTTGCCGCAGCTGTAAGAGAAATTATAAATGAAGATGGCAGATATCCTCAAATGATGTGAACAAATAAAGGTACAGAGTTTATAGGTAAAGAGTTTCAATAAATAGTTACAGAGTGTGATATAGGGTACTACAAAACATTTTCAGTTAATAAAGCTGCAATAGCTGAAAGAGTACCAAGAACTATAAAAGAAAGAATGCATAGATATTTCACCAAAATGAATACATTTAAATATATCAATATACTACAAGACTTGGCGTGCTTCTATAATGAATCTTATCATAGAACAATTAAAAAGACTCCTCTGAAGATGGTGAAGACAAAACCTTCTGGACCCCGACTCAAAGCGCGCAAAATAAAAGATAACATGGGTGTTAAAGTAGAATATGTGTGTCTAGGTCAGATGAAAACTTCAGAGAAGGGTAAGAAGCAGGATAGTCGAGAGAAATGTTTAAAGTAGATACAATCAGAGAATTCACGAGAGATGGGTTAAAATTATACTATCTTGAAGATTTAGATGGTGAAAAAATAAAAGGAGGGTTCTATAAACAAGAAATACAGAAAATACGGTTTGATCCTAAGAGTAATGAGCATAAAATAGAAAAAATATTAGGATCTAAAGGAAAAGGTAAAAATAAACAGTATCTTGTTAAATGGGTAGGTTACCCCTATGAAGTTTAATAGTTATATAAATGCCATTGAAATTAAGAAACATTGATCAGTTTACATTGTGAACATGGAAAGTGAAGATCATATCTATTTAACGTTACCGTCATCGGCATCTATGAACCTACATCCCGAAAATAAAATATCAGAATTTACTACAGAGTTATTGAACCATATAAAGCTTAAGCGAGAAATGTATAAAATAGGGTTATGTGAAATGATATTGGATGCCCACATTGAAAATATGCCAGATTCACAGACAGCGTTTATAATATTTAGAAATGTTGAGAGTATTAAAAACATATTAAAAATTAACAACACAGATGATATGACATTGATTAAACGAGATGATAAAGATTATTTCTTTGAAAGGTATTTAATAAGTCTGGACTCTATAAATCTCTTACCGATGTGTTCTTAGATTTAAACAAATAATTTGGATCAAGTCGGATATGTAAAGGTTTAGTATTTCTAGTTAATAAAGCTGTTAATGAAGACAGCATGTTAATCACTTTAAAGTCCCAAGCTCAAGTAAACTCTAGAGATAGAAGTTTATTTATTTTCCAGACTTCAGATTGGTTTCGTAAATTTAATTACTTACGCGACGATACGATATTGAGAATTATCGATATCACATCGTCTCTAAATGAATTAATACGTTATATTCCTACTATGGAAGAGTATATAGATCAGTATGTTGCAATTGTGACACGGATGATTCATTACATTTTGTGTGTGATCCTTCAAAGATGTTACAGTACCCAGGCGTAGCGTATGTTTACTCCCATATTGTAGAACACCAATATGTTGGAAACACTAAAGCTATGTACTAAGAGTAGTACATTTTCCTAAAGATAACAGAGTTATAGGTTTTCCTAATGTGCACTATGTACCTTTGAATAATGCTCAATTTAGAACCATATGGGTGTATATAAGAGATGTCGAAGGCAACACTTATCCATTTACTGATGGAACAGCAGTGGGTAAAGTACATATACGAAAGAAGCTCCAGTAGTATAAAATGAAAGAAAGTACACCGTATAATTCATAAATAAGTGTCGGTGTAATTAAGAAGCAATTATCATGGCTAGTGAAGATCATTTTTATTTAACGATACCCTCATCGGCTTCTATGGATCTACATCCTGTAAATAAAATATCTGACTTTAATACAGAAATATTGACCCCAATAAATCTTGAACGAAAATATTTGAAACTGATTTAAGCGAACTAATTCTTGACGCCAATATTGAGAATGTAGTCGATACCAGAGCAGCCTTCATGATTTATAGAAGCATTGGTTTTGTAAAAAAAACACCTTGAAAAAATTACGTAACATAGACAGTTTACATATATATAAACGTAATGGTATCGAGTATTACATTGAATGGTTTACTATAAAGCGAGGGTCATAGTGGTCTCTCTTGGATATACTTAGATACTTTAATAACAAATTCATAGTAAGTCGAATATGCCAAGACTTGATATTTTATCTTTAAGATCTTGGCGTACTGTAAATTTACACGATTTAAGCCCATTTTATTTTCAACCCTATGTGTGGTGGAGTAAGTGTATTCTTACAGATAATCCTTCAGAAGAGACGGTAAGTCATGAACATGGCAAAAAAGCCTTTATACGCCTTTTATTTCTTTACATTCTTATTGAGGAATATATAGCATCTTCAAAAGCAACCTTTGCTAATTCATTACATTTCGTGTGTGATCCTGATGAGTTGTTACAAGATCCTGGCATGGCCTATGTTTATACAGATATTTTAGACCATCAGTATGTCCGAAATACTAAAGCTTCCCTGTTAAGAGTAGTCCATTTTACTAAAGATTGTAAAGTTATAGCATTTACTAATGTTCACTACTTACCGCTGAGTACGACCCATCTGGGCTCGATTCGTATTTATATAAAAGATGTCGAGGGCAACCCATATTCATTCACAATTGGGACATCAGTGTGTAAAGTACACATAAGAAAGAAGCTTCGGTAAATAATAATAATGGAAAGAGAAAGAGTCTTCAGGGGATCAAGTATGTAGGGGGGGGGTAAGGGCTAGGTGGATTTTTTGCTTCGTTGTTCCACCGAACTATACCATTGTTTAAATCAGGAGGTAACTACATCGTTAAAAAATCGGCCAGAACGGGGATAGAAACTATCCAGGATATTATGGGAGGTGTTGACCCTCGTAGTGCTGTAAAACGAAGATAAACCGTTGTTACAGATGAAATTTTAAATGATGTAAAACGAAAAATACGGCGCAAGATGACTGGTAAAGGTGTAGGTCGTAATAAAAAAAAACTGTAAAGAGGAATATGAAAAGATAGCTAAAGGAAAAATGTATTGATGCATTCGATATTTAATAACAGTGCTAAGTGGTAACTTTGCATAAATAATAATATCTTGCAACTATTTCGTATATAAGAAACGCTTAAACATATCTTTGCTCATTATACTTCAAGCAGTTGTACCAGCAAGATGCATTTCCTCCAACCCTCTAGTTCAGACTGTTGTAAGAGTGAATTGGATCTCTTTTCCGTAAATCCTACACAAATCAGTGTAAGTAAATCCAATTTTATCATCATTAACCCAATTCACGTAATCACAAATACGGATCTACCTCTTTAATTCAATATCCCAGGCACTTCAAACCAGTATATTGACCCTTCGAATGTGTTTTTATATCTGAAGGCTAAGTTAGTAAATGAAGATGGTTCAGATCTCACAGGGACCCTACCTGTAGTATACACTAAGAGCAACTTCCTGTATAAGTGTTTTAATCAACTTGAAGTATTCCTGAATGAAACATCTCTAGGAGCATCAGCAGCAAGTTATCCTTAGAGAAGTTATATTGAAATTTTACTAAATTATTTAGATGATGCTTAAACAGTCTCATCTACAATCATGTGGATATTATAGTTTCAAAGATGTAGAAAAACATATGGACAACGCCGATAAATCTAAAAATAACACGTACGTATATTACGGGCGTGTAAACTGTGACATATTCTTCCAATAAAGACTTATTCTACCATCAGTAAACACCCGTTTCAGGTTAACTAGATCTACACTACAGTTCGCTCTTCATGTTCAAAGCAAGGCTGCAGCCACATCTACAACCCCAAAGCCTACTTTTAAATTACTGGATGCTTATCTTTATATACGTAAAGTAAAATTATCTCCCAGTAAACATATGGGGAACGAGAAATCTCTTTTGACCACTACAGCAAAATACCCAATCAAGAGAATTGAGACTAAAATTTTTAACTTTACCCAAGGATTATCAAGTATTAATATACCTAACATTGTCAATGGCAGCTTACCTCAGAAAGTAATAATAGGAATTGTAGAACATGAGGTTTATTCTGGAAATTATGAGAAGTCTGTATTTAAATTTACCCATTTTGGACTTAGAGGTATCAGTCTACACGTGAATAGTCAATCGTGATTATGAGATGATTTATGAAGGGCCACATTTTCAATGTTCATGACCTTTTTACGATTTAATTGCCAATACTGTGCCTTTGCAGCGATAACGGGATCGGTTTCGATCTCAAGACCTACGCTGAAAGTAGTAATTTGTAAGCGTACGATCTCACTGCTGATCATTCAGCTTGTAATGCTTGTCACCTGAATATCCTAAGAAAAGGAACATTATGGTTGTCTCAAATTTGAGCAAAATTTGAAATCCCCAATTTCAGACTTGGTATATATGGAACATCCTCAAATCATAGAGATTGACAGAGTACGAAATATAATCTTGAATTATTAAAGATGAATGAAGAAGAAATATTAAATGTCTTTAGAAACGATTTTTTTAGGTGTATTCGCTTGTAATGAACTCGGCTCTGTGAAATTGGAAACAGATTCTGGACTTATCTTCAACACTTCTCCTCGGAATGTTACGAACAATGGACACTGGATAACCGTGTATAGCAGCAAAAATAATGTTGTATATTTCCTTGACTCTCTACATTTAAATTTTATGTTTAATAATCATTATGTAACATCATTTTAAAATATAATAATGTTAAATATGTTAAGACCTTATGTTTTCCTATACAACCGATTAGTTCTAATTTATGCGGGTATACTGTATTTATTTCATCATAAGTTTTTTAAAGTGTTTGTTTTAATAAACTTGCAAATATATTTGATGTTAAAAATTTATATGTCAACGATTATATAGTTTGCACAGATGTTATAAGTGTTTTAAACTAAAAAAAAAAATTGTTTAATTTTTTTATCCCGACACCCGAAATATGACTTGAATCAATAGATCAATAGATCATGGACAGGTGGGAGGGGAGAGGTGGGTGGTTTGGTTTACTGCTTTAGAATCTGTTCAAATATG
>JABUQX010025722.1:30000-35000 GCA_015478945.1 Trachelipus rathkii
GATTAATGGTATTACATTGGAGAGAAAAGCTGTAGAGGCGCTGATTTTTTTGATAGTTTCTTCAAATGGTTTCAATAGTTTAAATACAGTGTGATATGATGTCATTTTCCACATTAATAAGAATGTTAACTTTGGAATACGAACTGGCGTACAAGCAAGGTTCTTTGAGCAATACTTTCCATCATATGAAGTGTACTATTCCAGCGAGTTGGAATGTCTTTGATAACATTAAGATATGGAATATCAAGCCGTTTTTGAATTGCCTTCAACTCATTTTCATTTCCATTTTCTTTATCAGATTCATCTTAAGTGTTTTTTATTATAAAATTCTTTATCAAATCTCGACAATAAACATCCGCGCAGCATCCGCAGGGCAAAGCGCGGATGCGGATGCGGATCTTTGATAATGTGCGGATGCTCTGCGGATGCGGATGTTACCTGCATCACTAATATACGCAGGGAACATATTTAAGCAGACGGGCTCCTCCAAACTGTACCCTCACTACTACTGTTAGTTCGTAATGTAATCCCAGCTCCAGCTTGCGAAGTAAGAGAAAGGTTTTTATGTATGGTTAAATTAGAAAAAAACTGACGGCGAGTCAATATTTTTGGCTATGACTGATGCCTTAAAAAACGAAAACCTTCTTACGACAAATTAATATGTTCTCTTGACGGTACTGTGAATTTCAGTGGTAGTATCGGAAACGAAACTGTAAAATTCAGTATATTCATTGAAGAGCCCACGTTTTATCACTTGCTGTCACTAATTCCAGAAAAAAAGTATCCAATGATTAAGAGGGCTTTACATGTTGCTAAAGATAGTTACAAACCTTTTCATTGTTCTCCTAAAAGAGAAAAGATTTTACATGAAATTCTAAAGCAACTAGAAGAGCCTGTTTAAAGATTCCAGAAGCTGCTCACGTACGTTGGTTTAGCAATTATCGTACGGTACATGCTGTATTTTTGTTTTAAATTAATCTTGATGACATGTGAACACATTTACAAGGATGGTGCCGATTTAGCAATTTTATCTGTTGGTATTCTTTTAGAAATGACTAATATAAGTTTTGTAGTGAGTTTGTCTATTTTATATATAACACTGAGTACCTTGTCAAATTTAGCAAGGCTCTCCAAAAAGAAGCTCTTAAACTTTCATCTCTTCCCCAGCTTATTTCTGGAACAGTTGGTATTTTAGAAACAACCATCAAGTTATGTGTTATTATAAATGAAAATAATGAACTTCATATAAAAATTAAAAGCCTTGAGAATTATGTTTCAAAAATTAAACAAACAAATTTTACTGATACCAAAAAAAAATTGTTTAAAAATTGCAAGTGGATTTGTAGAAGTAGTAAACGAAATGAAACAAAGATTTAATGATAAAGCTGTAGTAAGATAAATACAGCTATGTGCATATTTTGAAAACTTCAAACAGTTTGTTAAAATAAATGAAAATGAATGCAGAGAAAGAACTTGGCCATCTGTTTGAAATTAATGAAATTGATGCCTCTTTGTCAGATTTTAAATCTTTCACATATGTTGCCTGCGAGCAATAAATTAAGCGATACTAGTACATGTGTTGCTTCTTTTATTTTAAGAGCTGATAATGGATACGAAATTGAAGAGCCAACAAACAAATAACAAACAAATAACAAACAAATAACAAACAAATAACTATGTTTCCAAAAAGGCAAGACTCATTCGTCGTGTTTAAAATGTGAGTAATAAACACAATATATATATATATATATATTATATATATATATACCATCCACCCGGTATATTATATATATATATTATTATTATATATATATATATATATTATATATATATATATATATATTATAAGGTTTTAAAAAAGTTCTGTAACTCCTTTATATATATATTTATATATATATATATATATATATATATAATATATATATATAAGTATATATATATATATATATATATATATATATTATATATATTTAGTATATATATTATATTTTTATATATATATATATATATATATATATATATATATATATATATATATATATATATATATTATATTATATATATATATATATATATATATATATATATATATATATATATATATATATATTTATTATATAAATATATCTATACTAAATCTAATTATATATATATATATATATTATAATATATATATATATTATATATATATATATATATATATATATATATATATTAATATATATATCCACTCCACCCGGTATAGTGTAATCCCCCGAGGAAAAAAATCTGAATTAACACACTGTCATACCGCCTTATTGCACACCATAACTTCCGCTTTACGCATTACACCGGTTAACAACAACACTCTCATCCAAAGCAATAGCACATTCAAGACTTAGCCCTTTTGCATTCACAAAGGCTTAATTGCAACAAACCACCTTCTCTACCACCTTCCTACCACTTCCTACCACTCACAACTTTCCTACTATACACTCAACATCATCCCACTTCCTTTTTTCATCCAACATATAGCCTAAATATTAAAACTCCAGGTTTTAATTTAGGTTTTAGGCTTACGAATAACTATCCTCGTTTCTCTTTGAGTTTTGTCTGTTTGTTTTCTGTCTGTTTGCTCTTTTTGTTGTTTGTGACTGGTGTGTGCGTGTATAATGGCGGATTGCGTCAGGCCGCGGGCTTTCATTTGACTTTACCAACATCAATGACTCTAACTTTGCACCGTGGAATACCACCTCTCTTAACTCTAACTCTAATCTTTTGCTCTTGTCTGAGACCCAGATGGCTAAGTATTCTTCCTCTTACTCGTTTAATATATCCAACTATAACTTATTTCATAATTTCCGTCTGAAGGGTGGAGTATGTGCCTATGTAAACATAAACACTCCCGTAACACGTCTCGAGAATCTTGAATCTCCTAACTTCAATGTTCTGTGGCTTAAAATCTTTCTTCTTCTACTACATTAATCTTGTGCTTCTGCTACTGTTATCCTAACACTCCATATCTCCACGCCTTTTTTGATTACCTTACTACTGATGTTCACGTGCACTGTTAATGTTTTCTGATCCAAATAAACAGGTCCTTTATTTGGGGGGTTTAAATGTACAAAACCTTAATGGTTGGGGTCCTCTCATACCGATTTAGGTGGGGAGGAGGCCGAATCGTTCAGCATTCTCAACGATCTGGAGCAACTAATTAAAGAACCCACACACATTCCGGATCGTCCTAACCATTCTTGAACACACTTGAACCTATGTTTCCACCCAACTAGTCTTCTCTCTTAAATACCCCACTTTCGCTCTTATCGGTAAATCTGAACTTCAACCATAATTTCCCACGTAAAATTAAATTTTCCTCTCCAACAAGCTTCCATCGGCTGCCCTACTCGTTTTTTCTGGCACTTTGATCGGGCCAGATTGGGGGGCATTGCGTTGCTTCTACGCTAACTATAATTGGAAGCTGCTTTGTCTCTGGTGAGCTTCGACTACTTCTGCCGATAAGGTGGGACCTGTAATCGTTGATGGGATGAGCAGGTTCATTCCTTCTTCGACTAAAAATCTTTCTCTCCTCATATTCCATGGTTCGATCGTGGCTTGTTCTCTGGCATTCAGGCTAGAGACAGTGCGTATCGGGAAGTGGAAAATTCTCGTTCTCCTATCACTCTTCCTAATTTTCCATTCTGCTAGAAATCGTTGCAGGGATACTCTTCGACGAAAGCAAAGCGGGCTTTCATTAAAGCGAAAGTGCGCATAACCTCCTTGGTTCCTCCTATCACAATCTTTTCTGGCTCTGCCCAAAACCATCCTCTAAAACTTCTGTAAAATCTGTCTTTCCTCCTCTTAAATTCGCTCTGATGATTCTGATGCTATTTCTCCAACTGAAAAGGCCAATCTCTTCGCCTCCTGATTTCCTCTACTAACCTGGACGATTCTGGAATTCCTCATCCTCCTCCTTCTCCTCTCGGGTGATTAATACCTTTTCCCTGTTATTACATTTGACCGGGTGCACGGGCTCCTGAATTCTATGAACGTTAGGAAGGTGAGAGCGGCCCGGATGGCATTCCTCCCGAGTTTTGAGGGAGTGTGCTTCGGTGCTATCCGCCCTCTAACTATATTCTCTATTTCTCAATACTAACACTTTCCCTCAGTGTTGGAAAGCAACGCACCTGTCCAACCTATTCCGAAAAAAAGAAGCCGCTCTGATCCTTTCTAACTATCGCCCTATAGCTTTTACTTGTATTCAATCTAAGATCTTTGAAACTCTTCTCAACTCTCACTTCCTTAGATCAGTCTGGAATCTCAACTTCTTTCCGATCGCCAGTTCGGCTTTCGGCGCTCGAGGTCTACTGGCGATATACTTTCCTATCTTACTGATTTATGGTTTTCCGTTAGGAACTACGGGGAAACTGCGTGGTGGCGCTTGACATAACCAAAGCATTTGACCGGGGTATGGCACGCGTCACTGCTCTCAAGCTCCCCTCCTTTTGGTTCCTCCTTCTCTTTGCTTACTTATGTCTAGTTATCTTTCAAATCGCTCAATATCGGCTGTTGTTGATGGGGCGACTTCTTCTTCCTTTTCTGTCAATAGTGGTGTTCCTCAGGGTTCTGTCTTATCTCCTACTTTATTCCTACTTTTCATTAATGATCTTCTCACCTGCACATCTAACTCTATTCACTCATATGCCGATGACTCGACCCTTCATTCTTCAACTCATTTCAATTCTGCTCCTTCTTTTACTTCTAGAATTGCCTTTCGTCTTAATCTTTCCAATTCTATTTTCGCGATCTGGATAGAATTTCCGGGTGGAGTCGTCTGAACCTTGTGAATTATTCATTCTTTAAAAACTCAACTTCTACAAATCTCCCTCTCTAAGACACCTTCTAACTTTCCTATCTCTTTCGACGGTTCTCTCGTCTCTCCTGTTGACAATATAAACATCCTTGGCCTTAACATAAACAAAAAAATGTCTTGGAAACCTCACATTACAATGGTTGCTAGGGCG
>JABUQX010025723.1:0-7500 GCA_015478945.1 Trachelipus rathkii
AGTCTCAAATTAAAAGATTTTAACCGGTCTAGTACCATTTCTAAAATCTTCATGTGTTCATCATGAGTAGGAGTGGCGATGAGGATATCATCAATATATATAAAAATGTTAGGGATTTTAGAAAGAATTAAAGATATGTATTTTGTAAAACTAGTGGGACTGGAATGGAAGCCTTCTACAATACTATTATATGAGAAACTGCCAAAAGGAGTATTTATAGTTAAGAACTTTCGACAATCAGGGTGGACTTTAAGGTTATAAAATGCCTTTTTTAAGTCTAAAACAGAAAATACTTTACACCCGTGAAGTAAGTTCGTAAAGTCATTTAAGTTAGGGAGACTGAAATTGTCTCTAACAGCTCGTTTGTTCAGTAATCTCAAATCGGCTACTATTCGGACTCCACCACTAGGTTTAGAAAGTACCGAAATCGGAAATCCCCAAGGTGAGTGCGAGGGAGAAAGTACCCCAGCATTTACTAACCTGCCTATCTCTTCTTTGGCCTTATCATATAAACTAGTAGAGATTCTGCGACTTTTAATGTTTATTTGGGAACCCATAACTTTAAATTTATAAGGAATTAATTCATTTAAGGAATTTTGTTCAGTGGGGGAAAGAGGAAATTTTGTAAAGCCTATTTCACTTGTATTATTAAAATCACTTTCTTTATTAATATCACTTTTATTCATACTTATTTCATTTCTATTTTTATTACACTTGTAGGAGGCATTGTCCTGATAGCTACCCCCAGGAATATTATTATTATAATTATTATCGCTCACATTAACATTTTCTAAAATTTTATATAAATCATCAAACAACATTTTATATTCACCTAATAGAGAAGTATAAAGAGAAGGCACAGAAGGGAGTTTAGGAGAAAGAGTTAAATTTATATAATTAAAATCATTTGTTATGGGTAGTGCTTCAGAATCATTCCCTTGAATGACTTTACATGATAGACCAGTTGTGGCATCAATTATAATATTTGAGCTAAAATCTAGGTTAAATTTATATTTAGTAAAAAAATCTATTCCTAAAATATTATCAATTACATCAGCGATTAAAAATATATGCTCATAGTCCCTTTTTAGCAGGAAATTTAATTTTTTAGTTATACAATCATAAATGTTAATCTGACTTCCATTAGCAGCTGTAAGAAAGCCAATAGGATCTTTCTTTTGTTCTGCAGAAGCCTTTAAAATAGAAAATGAACTCCCCGTATCTAACAAAAATAATTGCTTAGAATTAGCGTCATATATACGAAGGAGACAATTAATTGCAAAATTTTTACATTCGTTTACATTTAAAACTTTGGGAAGCACTGACCCATTGCAAGAATCTGCATTTTCAACCCGCATCGCAGTATTTTGGCTTGGAACTAAAGATTCCAGCCCTATAACTGACTTTTCGCTACCTTGATAATGCATATCCTTACCCTTAACACTAATATCGGAGGAAATCAAATTTTCCCTATACCAAGATTCATTTTCACTCAACTGAGAAGCTCTCTCGCATATAACAGATTGTTTTACGCCATTAGTAGCATTTTCACTTGAATGAACATGAACCTGGATATTATTTTTATTAGCATGCAAAATTGTATCAACATTTTTACCTATATTGTAATTATTATTCGAATTTGGTTGGGGGTAGCTGTCCTCCTTAATACGTTCTATATTATTAAAACTACTTTTGTACTTACAAATTTTACGAGTTACCACTGGATTAAAACGCACTTTCTTTGTACAGGGGCGTATCTCCACCCCTATACTTAGTTTCCCTGCGAAGGTAGGGAAGTAGGTCCAGCATTGTTTTTGATGGCGCTTGTCCACAAATGCAGCCATTTTGCAAGGCCTCCTACACCTTACCATTCACGGAAATGTGAATGTAGTAGCAAAGGGTCCATCTTTTCTAAATTCCTGAAGGTGATCGGACGACGGTTTAAACGACCTCTGTCCCACCAGGAGAGCGACCTCTGCCCAACCATTATCATTACGAGACATCTGCAGATCTAATTGATTTACTTGATATGTGAGGGCCTCCAACTTCTGGAACATCTCACTTAGTCGATTGTTTATTTGAGCCAAATCATTGTGTGAAATGTGGTCTTCTTTCCTAGGTTGGGGATCACTTGCCCTGGTAGGGATGAATGGAGTCACAGCATTGACCGAATAATCTGGATAGGATTTTGATTTATGACGTTGGGATTCCATGAACACATCAGCTGCTTCGGCCAATTTATGAATATCCGCATCCCCTTTCAATACCGTTAATAACGGTACCAGATCCTCAGGTAGAACACGAAGAAACATCTGTTTCATAAGGTTTTCATTTTGATGTAGAAGCCATTGATAACTGCGGATTCCTAATGATGCTTTAATTCTGTTAAGATATGCTGTGGGCTTTTCACCAGGTTTAAGCTCCTGCCGAAATAAATTTTCAGCTTTCTCTTTATCCGATGGAGCATAAGTTTCAGTTACAAGGCGAACCAATTCTTCATATGTTTGGTCGTTGATAGGATAGCTTATTCTTGAAGTTATAGCCGAAGGTAAGAGAGGACCGAGAAGTTGAACTTTTTCAATGGTATCGGTAACAAAATATAGGCTAAATAGAAATTCCACTCTATCTAACCACTTTCCCACATCCCTTGTTTCAAACCGAGGAATATCCTGCACAGAGAGTACTTTCCTAGTTCTTCGATGTGGTTCGGGTGATGGGGTGCAAGAACGATCACTCTCAACCGATGAGTTATTTGAGTTGTGACCATCGTTCCTATTTAGATTTTCATTATGTCCATCATTTTCATTTATTTCAACATCTACATGATGTATAGAAATTCCAGACGGTGGATTATTTAAATTTTGAGCACCAGACCTGCTTCTAGTCGAAGTCATCGTTGTAATTCACAATTTTTTTTTTTTTTTTTTTTTTTTTTTTTTTTTTTTTTTTTTTACACAGTCTTAATTGTACATTCACTTAAAAACTTTATTTCACTGTTTTATTAGTTATTTTGTAGTAAAAGCACTTGACTCACTTCAACTACACAATTACCCAAGTAGGCTAATTTTGTAAAATTGTCAAAAAAATAAAAATAAATTTTTTTTTTTTAAACCATTTATTTATAAAAATAGGCCTGTTGCCATGAAAATAGTTGTAGCTTACTTATATAGGCCCTAAGAGAGGACAGATAGTTCCGTAGGCTAAGCTCTTAAACTAGTACTAGGCCTAGTTTTAACTTAAAACTTTTTTCTTTATTATTATGTTTTTCACTTTTATATCTGTAGATTTTTTTCTTGCTTTATTATTTATGAATGCACTAAAAACTATAGTCTTTTTATTTTTATTGTTGAACGCATTTACGTGCGTGAGTAGCCTAGGCCTATACTGGCTTATTTTTCCAAAGTTATTATTTTCACTGAAATTTTACTTTTTTAATTTTTTTTTTTTTTTTTTTTTATATATAGTAATTTATATTTTATTTCTTTATTGTTAATTCGTAAGTCACTCCTGGGATACACCAACGTGGAAGGACTAGTCTGGGGTCTAAGCCTTCCAACGAAAAGTATAGATTTTCTTTCCTTTAAACTTTATTTTTATATTATTTTCTTCTTATTTTATGTCACTTGTATTAATTGAAAGATAACTTCGTTTTAGTTTTTATTTAGTTATTAATTTATTTACAAAATTTATAAAGCGTCGTGCGCTAACGATTGTTTGTTTATATCTCTCTCAATTGGCGGGCTAGAAATAATAGCTACAAAAACATTGACATGGGTAATTGCCAATTTTCAACCGTAACAACTTTACAATGATGGCATAATTCGCGCCATTATTTTCGTATTATTACGAAGTATTCACAATCAAATTTAACAATATTTATTAAACAAATTATTAATGATCCAATGTTGTTGCATATATATATATATATATATATTATATATATAGTATTATATATACTATATATATATATATATATAATATATATATATATATATATATAATATATATATATATATATAATATATATTTACATTATATATATTTATATAAAATATTTATATAATATATTACTATATATATATTATATATATATATATATATATATAAGGATATAATATATATATATATAGATAATTATATATATATATATAATATATATATATATATATATATAGTACTCCATTATAACTTTGTAAAAATTTTAGTTTATATTCGTAGTTATTCTAAGATTTGCGCGATCAAAATTTTAGCATAAGTCGAAATGAAATAATATATAAACCCGTCCTGTTGAGACACCCAATCATTAAAAATTCATCAAGAGTCAGAAAAAATAGATCTCACTTAAGATACTCTCTCCAGAACTCCTCCAAACTTAAAAACGCTGCTTTCGGCTAGAAGGTAAAATTTCAAGAAGGCTGCGACTTCTGAATTTCGATCGCAAGTTTTCCAAAAAGAAGAGTCAGGCAAGGGTGGTAAACGCGTGGAAAGTCAGTGACTACTAATTCGCCTAAGAAGAAAGAGTATCTCACAGTTTGTTACTTCTTGTTACTTCTTTACTTATGTTGAATAAATACCTCATTTGAAATATGGATTTTTAAATTATCCTCTTATATAGGGTGCTTGCTCTTAAAGAAGCCACCAATCTAGCATGTCCTACCCTATATAATTGGTGAACCCGGAGAAGAACACCCAGAACTTCAATCAACGCTTTCTGAAAAACAAAATGAAGAAAAAGAAAAAACTGCAATAACACAAAATCCCAATCAGAACACTCGGAGAAAATGACTCAAGCAAACGAACATTATTATCGTATGGACTTCAATTTCATTTCTATTTTTAGATTATGTTCTCACTTTTCACAAAAACTATCCACAGTTCGAGGATTCATCGCTAGACATAGCAAACTTCCTTTTCGGCATGGATTTCTTTCATCATTCAAGTTTGGATTATGGGCAGAAACTTCATTTTTGGATTCCACTACGAACTCTGATTCCTTTCGAATTCTAAATGTTCTGTGACCACTCCCTTTTATGATAAAGAAATTTTTTTTTTATCAAATAAAGACCTAAATTTCAAGCAACTTCGCCTCTACATATGTAACTTCCTTTGCGGTATGGATTTCTTTCATCATTTTAAGTTTGGATTATAGCAGAAATTCATTTGTGGATTTCCACTACGACTCTTGATTCCTTGTTCGAATTCGTAAATCGTTCTGTGACCCGCCTCACTATTATATATGAAGAAATTTCAAATAAAGGACCTAAATTTCAAGGCAACTTCGTCTCTACAAATGTCAAGCAATGTTTCTCTCTAACTACAGCTTTGGAAAACTATTTACGTGCGCATTGATCAAATCATGGATACATTAGAAACGCCTATACTGACCTTTCCTTGGATTCAACGTTCGATCGATGTGGCTATTTAACTTGTGAAACTCAATTGTTCCATATCAAGAATTATGTATAAAATTTATTTTTATCCATTAAATGTTTGTATGTTTGTTTATATCTAACGGACATAAACAAATATGCTTGTGTTTAAATGAACCTTTTATTTTCTGTTATATAACATTATTGTAATTTTATGTATTCAAATTTGTATATATGTTAGATCTTCGGATGTAACCATTTATGCTCGTATTTGAATATCTTTACATTTCATGTACACTATTTTTGCCTTCAAATGTTTGGATGTCTACTTATGTCTTTGACATAGTTTGTATGCTTGCATTGAAAGTACTTTAACTTTATGTATTTTAGTTATTATTTTTACCTCAATGAAATGTTTTATATGTTTATGAGCATTGTCAAATGCCCACAAATATGTATACATTTGAATGAAGGTTCATTTTATATCTTGTATAATTATAATAACATACTTTCTCACTCCGTGTTTAGCGCGGGAAGTAATGTTGTACCCAAGTATAACTTTGTAAAAATTTTAATTTATGTTCGTACTTATGCTAAGATTTGCGCGAGCAAAATTTTAGCATAAGTCGAAATGAAATAATATATAAACCCGTCCTGTTGAGATACTCAATCATTAAAAATTCATCAAGAGCCAGAAAAAATAGATCTCAGCTTTAAGATTACTCTCTCCAAACTCCCTCCAAATAAAAAGCGCACTTTCGCAAGAGAGGTAAATTTCAAGAGAAGGGCTGCGACTCCGAATTTCGATCACAAATTTTCGCCAAAACGAAGAGTCAGAGGCAAGGGTTTTAAACGCGCTGGAAAGTCCGTGACTACTAATTCGCCTACGAAGAAAGAGTATCTCACAGTTTGTTACTTCTTGTTACTTCTTTACTTATGTTGAATAAATACCTCATTTGAAATATGGATTTTTAAATTATCATCCTCTTATATAGGGTGCTTGCTCTTAAGGAAGCCACCAACTTAGCAAGTTATTGCCCTATATATATATATATAGATTAATATATAATATAATAAAGTAAAATATATAAAAAAAAATATAAAAAATATATATATACAATATATATATATATATATATATATATATATACATATATATATATATATATATATATATATATATAATATATATATATATATATTATATATATATATATATATATATATATATATATATATATATATATATATATATATATATATATATATATAATTTATTTATATATATATGTATATATACCCTGGATATATATATATATTATATATATATAATATATATATATATATATATATATATAATGTATAGAGGAGCGAAGAGTAGAGTATGTAATATCAAAGACAAAAATGGAGAAACATTGGTAAGCCAGGAGGAAAAAACAAAAGGTGGATAGAGTACTTTGATGAGTTGTTGAATGTGGAGTGGAATCGGAGAAAGGGAGAGAAGAGGAGAGGAGAGAAACGATGAGGATGGAGAGAGGAATAAGAGAGGGAGGAATTTGAAGGAGGCGTTTAGGGGGAAAATGAAATCGGCAAAGAACTCCTGTGAGGAGTGGTGATACATATTGAGTTGCTGAAGAAGGAGGAAGAGAGCTGAGAATAGAGGTGGAGGGGACAGAGATGGTGGAGAGTAGAGTGCCGGAAGGTTGGGGAAAGTCAATAATAGTTCCCATTTAAAAGGTAAAAAGGACGCAGGAAATTGTAAAAAATTATAGAGGAATCTCACTAATGGGAAACTAAATAGAATTCTCAATATAAGAAATAAGAAAGAAAAATTAAGATAAAAAATAGAGCCGAGATTAGGTGAAGAGTAGTATGGGTATAAAGTGCAAGAAGCACTACAGATTTAATGTTCGCATTGAGAATTATACAGGAAAAATACATGGAATACATAGAAGCATATAATACCTCATAGACTTGAAGAAAGATTTGACTCGTACCCAGAGAAGCTGTGAAGAGGGATTATGAATGGAGGACAGACTGATTAAGCAGTAAGAAGTACATACGTGATGTCATAAGTAAGGTAAGAACAGAATATAAAAACGAGGAATGGTTTGAGGTAAAACTGGAGTTA
>JABUQX010025723.1:15000-32291 GCA_015478945.1 Trachelipus rathkii
ATAGTAGTGAAACTATGGGGTTAAATAAAAGATAATGATCTAAGGTACAATCTGTACAGATGGACAATCTTAGGGGAGTGTTAGATATGAGAAGAATTGATAAAATGAGGAATGAACGTGTTAAGAAATTGCATGATGTGAATAAAGGCTAAATGAGAGAATAAACGAGAGTGTATTAAGATGGTTTGGTCATATGGATAATAGTCGGTTGGTTAAGCGGTTTTATAATAGCGATTGTGCTGGAAATCGCAGGCGGGGAGACCGAGGAAAAGTGGATTGAGTCAGTAAAGGAGTGTCTGAAGGAAAGGAATGTGAGTTTGGCAGAGGCGAAAAGAAATATGCATAATAGGAGTGAATGGCTAGGTTTTTTAAGAGTGTGTGATTTTTGTTACAAGTTAAAAACCACTCATGGGCAAAGCCCTTTTCAAGGAGGGGGCAGAATAATAAAAAAAATAATACTGGGAAAACCCACCTAACCCCAAGCCTAACCCATACCTCTGAGGTGACCGCATACGGTGGACTTGAAGAGGTAGAGATTAAATACACCAAGAAAAACTGATGAATGCAGAGAATTTGACAGAAGAGAGGTGGCTGGAAAGAAGGAGGCACCACAACGAGCAAGCATTGAGTTCCCAATATTCACATAAAATTCATAGGAAAACAGGACGCCCCTTGTGCTACGAGGGAGACACAATGGTGGCGGAATGCGAGAAGTCAACTCCCTCGAGTACCTACCGTTGTAATATGGTAAAGAGATAGAGCAATAGCACCAACGTCATGATGCAGAGAAAGAGGGTTAAGGGAGTTAGAAAGTAGGGGACTGTTTATTATTCTTCTAACCTTAGACATAACCCTATCCAAAATAAGGGCGCAACTAGAGCCTCCCCCCCCCGAATTGTGGGAACAGTAATTCATACAAAGGAGGATAAGATCTTTATATTATTGGAGTAACTGTTGGGAAGAAAAAAATTCTCGCAACCTGAACAGAACACCCAGCATCTTTGAGGCAACCTTATCAACCGTTCTGGCGTGGTTTACAAAGATAGTTTATTGTTTATTTTCAGAAGAAGAATGTTTATGTTGTTCACATGTGAGACGGGAGAGCCGTTGAAGAAGAAGATAGGAAAGTTAGAAGGTGTGTTTTGAGAGTTGAAATTCACAAGGGTGAGGTTATTCCACAGAGAAATCCATTCAAATCGGCAAGAATGGAATCTAAAAGCTGCTGAAGCAGATTTGAAATGAGTGGAAGAATAGAGAGTTGAATCATCGACATAAGAATAAACAGAGTTAGATGAACAGCTGAGAAGATCGTTAATGAAAACTAAGAATAAAGTTGGAGATAAAACAGAACGTTGCAGAATGCCAAAGTTAACAGGAAAGGAAGAAGAGGTCGTTCCATCAACAACTGATGATATTGAACGATCTGGTGATCAGGTGATCAGAAAAGAGAGAATAAGATTCCAAATGGTCCAGGAAATGAGAGCTGAGGAGAGTTTCAAAGATTTTAGATATTATACAATTGAGAGCTATAGGACGATAGTTAGAAGGATCAGAGTAGTTACCCTTCTTCGGGATCTGTTGAACATATGAGCGCTTCCAGCACTGAGGGAAAGTGTTATAATTAAGCACACTATCTCAAAACATGAGGAGGAATGCCTTTCGGGCCACTAGCCTTCCTAACGTTCATAGATCACGTGCACCCGATCAAGTGAAATTACAGACGAAGCTATGGACACCTGAGATAAGGAGTAGAAGGGAGGTTGACAGATTCAACCAGGGTGGGATTAGATGAAGATTGGAGGCCAAAGAGAATGTTTTTTTTTTCAGAAAGAGTATTAGCTACAGCTCCATCAGAGCGAATAAGAAGAGGAAAGACATATTTAAGATATTTAAGATATTTAAGATAGTTTTGGCAAGGAGAGAGAAATTTTATCAGTAGAAGATCCAAGGAGGTCAGCGCACTTCCTTTGGTGAAAACAAGCTTAGTTTGACGAATAATAAACCTGCAACGATTCCAAGTTGAACGAAAATTAGCAAGATTATAGGAGAAGAGCACGAGAACAGGTGCTATTGAACCACGGATTATGAGGAGAAAAGGATTTAGGAGAAGGTGGAATTAACTCTCTAATTCACTCCGAGATTATGGCCCCTATTTTTTTTATTAGTCACTGAGGCGTTCTCCAAGTCAAAACAGGATTCATACCAAGAGTAGGTAGCAAAGAAGCAACGCAATACCTCCCAACTAGCACTATTTAAGTGCCAGAAAGTATGTTTAGGGCATGGTGGAGCTGCTGGAGAGAGAGTGTTATAATTAAGAGCTACAAGATTGTGGTCAGAGTTACCAATAGGAGGGAAAATTGTGTGTTTGTAGAGAAAAGGATCAGTACTGAAGCATAGGTCAAAAGTGTTCAAGAATTCGTTAGAACAATCTGGAATGTGTGTTGGTTGTTCTTGTTAATAGGATCACTGTTTTCGCAGATCGTTTAAGAATCACTGAATGTCTTGACCTGCTCCCACCTTTATCGGTATGGGAGGAGCCCAACAACTCAGTGTGGTGTACGTTAAAGTCCTCTATGTAGAGAACCTCAGCAGTTGGATGAGCAGAAGTAACAAATCTCGTGAGAGCTAGTAAGATATTTTATGAAAAGAGGCCGGGAAAAATCATGTATCCATTAGGAGGGAGCAGTAGCAGAGGCACTCAAGATAAATAGTAGTATGATACAGGGTAAGCAAGAAGAGTGCGTATATAGCGCCAATGGAATGCTCGAAGTGGTAGGGGTAGATGTCAATGTTTTGTGAGACACGTGTCTACATTGTTGTGTTAAATTCGTCTCTCATTATAGCGACGGACCACCAGACTCCAACTAGTTGTAGTCGGAAATTTGAGTGAAAAAAAAAGATTATAGGGAAGCTATGAGATAGTCTGAGAGATATTTAAGAGAAAAAAGATCGAACGAACATGATATATAGTAGTATTGAGGAGAATCTTAGACTAGGAAGATGGAAAGCGAAGCATTTTAAGACAAGTGAGAGGATTTGAAAGCGAGTTCGTGGGAGATGTTCTCCATTTACAGGAGCGTGCGGATAAAGTTAGACAGTATATAAGCGGACGCTGTACATGTTGGTCGAAAGTCAGTTAGACCGAGCGGCGCCACAACGTGCACCACCAACACTACTACACCATCGTCCACAAACAGTCTTGTCAGGTCGTCACTCAATTCAGGCGATAGCTCGAACACCAACACACACACACACACAAAATCCAGCACACAAAAAAGCACACGAGGACAGGTGGGGGTACACAGAACTAGATCTAGCACACAACAACAGGCAGCAGCACAGCACACACACACCTACAAAGGCAGGAAGGGAAGCCCAGAGGGGGTCCGACTGCGCATCCGCAGTATTGCTTACGAATCACACACAATCACACACCTACACACATTGAGAGATCAAAGAATCACAACCGCTCACACACACACACTACACACACCACAGAATCGCCAATGTACAGGCAAAAATCAATAACGTGAAGCCTGAGAGCGCGTCTGGCAATTAAAATCCTTAAAATAAATTATTGTGAGAACTAGATTTATACTAGGTGTGTATGATTAAAGATAATGAGAAGGGAAGGTCCATGGAACGATTACCTGAGAATCCTGTTGGAGTAAGGAAAGATGGATCCAGAGATTAAGGTAGAGTAGAATATAGATGAATATTGAAAGTGAAATAGGTAAAAAGTTAAAAGTTAAAAAAAGTCGATAGAGTATCACAGAGTCATGAGGGTACTCATATGCAATCATCGTATAAAGGTGCACTCAATATACTCTTTTGTTTTCGGACAACAGTTGACAATGTGCGTGCCTTCCAAACAGAGGGAAAGTATTATATTCATCATAGAAAGCTAACTACAGAGATGACATAGAGAGATTTATCACATTAAATCTAGAAGCGGATCGTGTAGAAAAGATAAAAGAACCTTAACTTCTAACAAAAATTATCTCACACTAGAGAGTGAAAGCCATCTGTCGCGATAAATCTAACCCGCCACTGATTATAATCTAAATAATAGATTGTCTACTGGAGTCTTCCAAATTTCATATTCTTCTCGAAACTTAAGATTGCTCACTAGTATTAAATAGTGAAAACTCGCGCCTATAGAAGAATAGAGGAACACGGATGTGTAGAGTAGAGTTAAGAGGAAGAGTAGGTAGTATTGCTTTGATATTCAGACTGTTTTTCAGAACTTAAAAGAACGTTTTTGCAAAAAGATTGGGACAGAACAAGGTATTGAATCTTTTGAAACAGCAACCAAAGCCGTTGAGTCTTCAGAATTCCTATCATATCTTAAATGGTGAATATGGATGAGTACTGAGCACACAAACATTGAAATCGAAGGACAGATATGAAATATAAGAGGAAGATAGATGGATTAGTAAGATAAGTGAGTGTGAATAATCATGCAGTAATAAAGAGTAGAGAGAATTTTTGTAGGACCAAGAGCCTGAAAGATTGATTTATCAAGAGGTCAGCAGTAACATCATTCCGCTATGATAATATAGGAAGTGAAACACTTATTTCAGGGTCGGTGAGCAGGCACATTGAACAAAAAATTGAAGAGCATAACCAACAAGTGATTGCTTTCTAGTAATGTCTTGATGCGAGCCCTAGGCACCTAAATTTTTTGCTTTAGACTGCGAGCGAGGCTCTCACGTATAAATGATATTGCTCTGGAACGGGGATGGTAACGGATTTATAGATGGGATGGATTAATCTATTTTAGAGACCTAAGAGGTCAAATGAATACGTATGCCTAACGATACTTATATTATTTTTCTCTGAGTTCTCTGGTGGATGTTGCGCCGAGAGTAAACTACACAATCAATGGGGAAGGGCATGAGGGACACTGGAAAGATGTAGAACGCAAGAGAGATGATAAGCACGATCGAACTAATATAGTAGATTAATGAGGATAGGAAGATTTAGTCGTAAGGGATATAGAATGAACCTGCTCCATACTCAGATATTAACTAATTTAACAGTTCACTTATCGATATATGACTATAGATATACAATAATAAATGACCGTGAAACTAGCTGTATGCTCAACCAGATAGTATTACTAATATAATATAAGTCCAGTGATTACATTTTACCCAATATTTAGATAGGTTTTGCCGCAGTGTCTCTCCCGAGGCCCATTTAATAGTAATTATCACCGGTAATACCATAGGATATATAGGCACCGTTTTTTACTTCATCACGACATTATTATTTTCTGACAAATGAATGCAAATTGTCCATGCAAAGATGATGATAAAAATTTCGACTTTAAATACCTACTAAATTAAAAAAATTAAGAAATATTTCTTAAGAATTTTGTAAAATTCTTCATGATTATATAAATTTTATATTGTGAATGATGAATATCATATAAAAAAAAGTTACCAATTTTAAGAGAAAACGCAATTTTTTAGAAACATTTATTGAGAGAAAATATACTTAATAATTAAGTAATTATGATAGTAGTTAAAATTAAATAGTTTTAAATTCAGAATATACATTTTAATATACTTTAATTAAATCCTGACCTTGCAAAAGGAACGGGAAAGGAATACACATTGCTGGGTGCTGGTGCTAGATTTTTACTCAGCGGCACACTCGCTCTCACCACACACCACAAAAAAAAAAAAGAAAAAAAAAAAAAAAAAAAAAAATCCTACGACGGTCACTTTTTGGAATCCTGGTAAAATGTAGTTAGGAAAATGTAAAAATAAAAAAATGAAAAAAACTAAATAAAAAATAGTTGTTTAATAATCCTATAGTACACTAATTACTTAGAACAAGCACTATTTAGAGACTTTATTGGTTTCTACCTCGCTTAAAAAATAAAATAGACTTTCTAATTATAATTTTGGGGGGGCCCTTTTTTTTTAATGTTTTCTTTTTATTTTTTTAAAAAACTAAAGATCACCCACCAGAGGGTATACCCGCTGCTGATGGCAACGGAGTCGGGGTCTCTCGGGCCTTCCGGTAGACTAAGGGTAGGACGAATTCCCCCCCTCCGGGGAGGGTCTCACGGAAACCACCCCTGCTTTGGTATTTGGGTGTCGGCGGGGGTTCCTCCGCCTCCCTCCCCTACGGGGTATAGGAAAACGTCCCCCATGTGATGTCATCCGTCCGGCTCGAGAGCCCCCTGAGACATGGATGACACGTGTAATGATGACTTATACAAATCATGATCAACTAGATAAGCTTTAAGTATGTCTAATGGTTCCCGAGCGTCGGCCTCGCGCGCCTGAACGAGAGAAGAAGAAATAGCAGATGCAATTTTTGGATGATGTTTTTCAGGTTTAGGTTATGTTGTGAGTGTTGCGATTGCAGTAGTAGTTGATTATTCACATTTGCTCACTAAACCTTCAAAACTTGTTAGCGAGAGGATGTCCATAAATGTATTTCTTTTCGCACTGTAGCTATTGTAGGCGTCATTTCGGAAATTGGAGTATTTTTTTTGTATTTTCGTAATCGTTTTTTTTGGTTGTTGGTTTGGTTGATTGAAACAAGTTTGCGGAGAGTTAAAAGTATTTGTGGAGCGAGCCTAGTATAGGGGTCGGTGGACAGGGAACGGGGTGCCGAGTTTGAAAAAGCAAGAGGCTCGATTCAGACAATATAGTTATATATAATAATAGTAGTGAGAGTGGTAACTGGTAGTAGTATACTATAGTAGTAAGTGGTATTGGGATACTGTATTATGAAATAATAGTAGTGAGGTGAGGTATATGATATATATATATATATATATATATATATATAATATATATATATAGTAGTAATAGTTACGTGGTGATAATACTGATGATGATAGTATACCTGAGCTCGCGTCAACCAGCGTCGAACTTTTTAAGCTTCAACACTAAAAATCTTTAAAAAAAATAACTGAACTTATTTGCTCAATTCTTTCATAAAATAAAATGTCGTGACGAAATAAAAAGGGCCTATATATAGGTATATTATATATATATAGTATACTATATATATATAATATATATATAGTGATAACTAGTGGTTGTATAGTATAGTATATTATAATATATTACGTATAATGAGTGGATAGATGTAGATGTGCAGGTGTGTGGTAGGTATGTGTGTGTGTGCGTGTGTATGTTTAGGTGTGTGTGTTAAAAATACTAATAATTAATAACAAACATAAAAAAGTCGTTTGCATTATTGTTTGTATTATATTTCGCATTGTCAATGTTTGTAATTTAAATTTCAAATTCGTTACGTTTTTCCGTATTGCCCGATAGCTCAGTGCTAGCACGATTGAATTTGGACTCTGAAATTGCAAGTTCGTACCCCGTGTGTGGTTGTGGCATGTGGCAAGAAAATTATGTAATAGATGGCGTTGTAAAAATCAGATGACTGTAGAGGTGTTTGAAAAGATCGAAGATGGCGTTAGCAGTTGACTGTACAATGTAACAGAGGTATAGTAAATATAAAGGTACTGTAAAAAAAGCAGTTTATCAACTAGAAATAAACTAAATACTAATACTATGCTATAAATCAATGATAAATAACTATAAATAACTATAACTAATAAATAATATAACTAATAAATAATCATCCATTGGAATAAAATAATACAAAATAGTTTCGAACTAGAAATTTTAAGTTGTAGAAATATAATGACTTTAATAAATAGATAATAATAATAATAAATAAACAAGTATATAATAATAATAATATAATAATAATAATAATAATAATAATAATAATAATAAAAATAGATAAAATTAATAATAATTAAATAATATAAAATAATAAATGAATGTAATGCAATAATAATAATAATAATAATTAATATATAAAATAATCATAATACATAATAATAATTAATAAACAAAATAATTAAATAATAATCAATAATAATAATAATAAATGATAATAATAATAATAAATTAATAAAAAGTAATAATAATAATAATGTAATAATAATAATTCGAATGAGTATATATAATAAATGGATGAGTTTTATAATAATATAATAATAATAATAATAATAGAGTAAACAATGAATAGGAGAATTAAGTGAGAGTGACACTCATATTGCACTGAGTCGACTGCCACTCACTCACCACATCATATTTAAGATGAGATTATATTATATATTATAATCATATAATAATATATCATAATAATATAAAATATAATATACACATATAATAATAAGTCATAAATAATAATGAGATATATAATGAATAATGAATAATAAGTAATTAAATAAATAAATAATAAAATATGTGAGAATTAAACATATTCATAACTAGATCAACAAAATAAAGTGTAATAAATAAACTCACATAAGGGTGAAATTAATACATATTATAATGTAAATAATAGAGTTGAAATAATGTGAGGAGTGAGAGTGGGAGTGAGTGTGAGCTCAGGGTTATTTCACACTCTAATAATTAATTACATTAATAGTGAGGTAAGTATGTAGGCGCTTATATATGTATATATATATTGTATAGAATATTTACATAATAATAAATAATAAAATATATAAAGATATAATATAATATAAGAGAGAGAAAAGAAAGATAAGAAAAAGGAGAGTGAGTGAGAGTGAGATGAGAGGAGTGAGGCATGAGACTAACATCTTAATGATAAATGAATAATCATATAAGAATAATAATGCAAGTAGTGGATAATAATGTAAATTAAAGTAATAATATAAAAATAACAAATAATATATATATATATATAATAAATGATGAATAATGAATGGTGATGAGTGAGTGAGAGGGATAAAATAATAATAATAATAATAATAATAATAATAATAATAATAATAATAATAATAATAATAATAATAATAATAATAATAATAATAATAATAATAATAATAATAATAATAATAATAATAAATAAATAAATAATAAATAAATAATAATAATAATAATAATAATAATGAATAATAATCATAATGTAATACTATAATAAGAAGAATAATTACAATAATAGATAAATAAATAACTATTCTGAATGTAAGATATACTATATGCATTAAACTATTAGAGGAATAATAATTACAATAAACAATAAGTAATAATAATAATAATAATAATAATAAAATACTTATGAATGAAAGATAATATAATAATAGATAAGTAATGAATAATAATGTAATAATAACAGCTAAAGTTAAACAAAACAATGCAGATTACATGTTGAAATTTAAAAGTGCAAAAATATACAAATAAAAAAGAATAACAACATAAAAAAAAATGTTTTTAAACAATTTTTAGAAAGAAATTTTTAAACAATGGTTTGTTTATTTTATTGAAATTATAATCTTACTTATTTGTCTCCTATTCAAACTTTTAGTTGAATAAACAATTTATTATACATTCAAATGTTATTGCTTCTATTTGTTCTCATTATATATATATATATATATATAATATATATATGAATGATTTGGAGAGGTTATGAGTGAGGTAGAACGTAGTAGTAAAGCCCAGTTGAGTTACGATATATATTATATATGATATATATATATATATATATTATAAGTATATATATAAAGTATAATATAGTATATATAGTATAGTATATAGTAAATATAGTACTATATATAAGTATAAGTATAGGTATAAGTATATATATATTATAGTATATATATAGTTATAGTATAGTATATAGGTATAGTATATATATAGTGACTATATATATATAGTAAATATATATATATATAATATTAGTACTGAGGTATATAACTGATAATAGTATGTATAGTTATTATATATATAAGTTAGTAATTTTATATATACTATATATAGTATAATATATAGTATATAGTATATATTACTATAATATATATATATATATAGGTATACTGTATAAATATATTTAAGTTATAATTGTTATGATAGGTGATATCGCGTTATATTATATAGTATTTTTATAGTTATATATGTTTTACAACTGAGCTAATGAATAATATATAGCTATATATATATCTATATATGTATTATATATTAGTAGTATTAGTATAACGTATAGTTGAACTATATTATATGTATATAGATGTATTAGTCAAAATAATAAAGGCAAATTTTGATGGTCAGCAAACTGTGATTTGAGGTTAAGGATGTCGATAATTATATATTTCACTATATTGTATATATATTATGTTTATATATATTAGGTTTATATAGATATATATAGCGTAATGTATATTGTAGCTACTAATATTTTTAAGATTTTTCTATGTTAATTTGTAAGTATGACAGATCATTTATATATAGTAGGTTATATATATTAGTATGTAGTGACTGGTCGTTAGTGGTTGTTGTTGTGTGTGTTGTGTGTGTGTGTGTGTGTGTGTTTGTGATTGAGAGGAGAGAGAGAGAGAAGTAGTAATTGAAGATGAGCGATGCAAGGTAGAGTTTGAAAGAAAAATACGTCAGACACACACCAAGCAGAGGAGAAATTGATTGGAGGAGTCAATACGTGTCAGTACGAAGAGAGAGAGAGAGAGAGTAGAGAGAGAGAGTATTGAGAGAGCGTTGAGAGTAGGAGAGAGAGAGAAGAGAGGAGTAGAGAGGATAGAGAGAGTAGAGGAGAGAAGAGAGAGAAGAGAGAGAGAGAGAGAGAGAGAGAGAGAGATTCAATATTTACAGTATTGATCAAAATACACTTGCACAGTAGTGTAACCCTATGATTTTCAAATCATTGTTTTTTTTTTTTTTTAAATTTGCAGATGTGGAAAAGGAGCACCAAAAAATTCATTTGGCAGATGAATTTAGGGTCTGTTTGTAAAAATTAGTTGATTGTATTTTATTGCCTTTTGATGGTTCGATTTAGATTTCCAGTTTCTTAGATTTTTCACTACGTTTTCGTTGGTCCGTTTCCTGGTGTTGTCCGGTGTCCGTTGTTCGCTGTTTATTGTCCGTTGTTCTTTGTCATTTGACCTTAAGCGTCAAGTATTTTCAAGGTAAAATATTTCTAAGGTATGGGGCAAGTCTCATAGCTCCTCCAACAATAATAAAACTTAAAATGGTCGAAGCTTTATTATAAAAATAAATATATGGAGTTAAATAGGAGCTAGAAATAGTTTCAGGAAGTCAGGCAGCGTTGCAAATTATATATTAGGTTAAAAATTTTGTTTGACATATGTAAACATCTTTAGTAATTTCAATTTGTTATAATAGTACTTACGCACATAATATATATATATATAATAGTTATATATAGTTATATATTATATATATATATATATATATATATATATATATATATATTATATATATATATATATATAATATATATATTTCAATTTGTTATAATAGTACATACGCAAAATTAAATATAAATATTATATTATTATATATATTATATTATAGTATATTATATTGTATATAATTAGTATAAGTATATATATTATATATATATAGATAGATATATATATAGGTATTATATATTATATATATATAGTATATATATATATTTATATATATATTATTAATATACGTAAATATATATATATATATATATATATATATATATATAATATATTATATATATATAGTATATATAATATATATATTTATATATATATATTATATATAAATATAAATATATATATATATATATATATATATATACTGAAAAATATGATCTTGTAAACAGTTGGAACAAAATCCATATTACACAATTGCTCAAAGCAGTTTGTGCATAAGAAATTAAACTGGGGAAACAACTTAATTACTGGTTGTGTATTTAATGTAATGTAATAATTGTAAAAAGATTTTTTGAATCAGTATAGAGAAACTGAAGTCTTCTGGATTGAAATGCAAACTTCTTAGTGCATCGATAAACTGCTGAACAGCCTGTACAACGTATTCACAATGAATACTCAGCATGTACAAAGAACTATGTTATTCAATACTCATTGTACTAATCAGCCAGGTTTTGGTTCTTTTGAGGGTAGAAAGAGATCTTTCAATCGTACTCGTAGTAGTTGGAGGCAGGGTATGAAAGATCTTTAGCTTGTTTTTCACTGATAGATAAATTATCTCTGAAAGGTGAGATAAATCAATAAACTGAAGCTCTGATCAGTTTGAGTTGTTTGCCTTAAGCTATGCATCACACCAAGGTAAAGAAGTTCATGCTTGTGTTTATTTTTTTTGGCATTACTCGAATATATTTTTCTTTTTTTTTCTTTTGCATTACTTGAATAAATTTTTCAATTTTTTGCATTATTTGAATAAATTTTTCATTTTTTTGCATTACTTGAATAAATTTTGCATTTTTTTGCATTACATGAATAAATTTTTAATTTTTTTGCATTATTTGAATAAATTTTTCCTTTTTTTGCATTACTTGAATAAAATTTTTTTATCTTTGCCATTCTTTTTGTTTAATTGTTATATTTTTGTTGCTTTGTTGATGAATAAATTTTCAAAATTTTTTTTTTGGCATTACTTGAATAAATTTTTGCATTTTATTTGCAATGACTGTGAATAGATTTTGCAGAGGAAAGAGGATTCATAAATAATTGTTTCATTTTTTTGCACAAAAGTTTACAATATGTTTTTCATTTTTTGCAATCACTTGAATATATTATATCTTGTATGGGAGAAAATTGAATAAAATGTTTTTTCATTTTTTGCATTAGCTTTGAAGTAAGGCAGAATGTTTACAATTTAATGTTAATGTGCAATTAATGTTGAATATTTAAAATTTTTCATTTTTTTGAATTAAAGATTTCGTTTCATAGTTTCATTTTTTTGCATTACTTGAATAAATTTTTCATTTTTTTGCATTACTTGAATAAATTTTTCACTTTTTTGCATTACTTGAATAAATTTTTCAATTTTTTGCATTATTTGAATAAATTTTTTATTTTTTTGCCTTACTTAAATAAATTTTTTAATTTTTTGCATTACTTGAATAAATTTTACATTACTTATCTTTCTCATATTATTTGGATGACGGTACAAGAGAGCAAAGACAGCCAGATCGATGATAAATCTTTCTTTAACGCAGAAAGTAGGAAACAATTTAAATAGGGAATGAATGGATTAAAAATTTCTCGTAATACTGTTTCGATGATTCAGTAGGAGCATTGTTTCGTTGCATTTGCTTAGACGAGAGGTGAGGAACCATCATTTCAATTCACACCTGAGAAAATGACACGGAATTCCTCGTGAAAGTTTTGACGATGCCCTTCAATCGTAGAAATCAACTTGCTTTGGCATTGTAAGGCGTAAATATCCATATCAACAGCTTGCAAGAAGTTTGAAAGTAGTTCAAGAACTGCTGAGTAATGGGCAATAACAGTTAGAACAGGGGTCGCCAAACTTTTTATCCCGTCGACCCCGTCATAGGAGATTTGCCTTTTTATCGACCCCTAAAGTCAAGTATTTAACAAAAACATCGAGTCATTTGTTGCATTTCTGATGTTAAGCAAAAAGGAGACCTATATAATAACCCAATGAAAGAATTTATTTTCCCATATCTTATAAAAGCTACTTAATTAACATTTGACGAGAAAAGTTAATATATTTTCACTGTTTATGTAATCTTAAAAAATGATAGCAAAATTATGATATATTGTAGTTTCCTAATTTTGTTAAGGTTACATTTATTTTCATTGTTAGTTCTGAGGAGATAATACGTGAGATACACAAACATCTTTAAAAAATATAACGTAAATCATATCTAATGAAAAAAAACCTCTGAATGTCATTTTGCGACTACTACTGAATACCTTTAAAATATGTTAACATACCTTTTTATTAAAATAGTTGATATTAATGGGATGGATGTGTCTGAGAAAAAGCAGTAAGATTATTGATATTCAAGTGAAAAAGTGATATATATATGATAGTATAGTATAATATATAGTATATATATATTATAATTATATAATTATATATATATTTAATATAATATATATATATATATATATATATATTATATTATATATATTATATATTTTATATATATAATATATATATATATATATAGTATATATATTATATATATATATATTATATATTATAATATATATGATATATATATATGTATATATATTTATTATTATATATAATATATTATTATATTAATATAATTATTATATATATATTATATATATTTATATATATATATATATATATATATATATATATATATATATATTATATATATATAGTATATTTATATATAATATATTTTTTTTATATAGTAATATAGTTATATATATTATAATATTAAATATATATATATATATTCTATATATATGATAGTATATATATATGTGTATAATAATATGGATTATTAATATATATATATAGTGTATAATATATCAATATATATATAGTATATATATTTCGAATACTGTTGGAATATTCTATTTTTTTCCTAGACAGTTTAATTGATCTCTTGTGGTATTTATCGACCCCTTTCGACCCTCGAGTAGGAATCAACCCCTTACAAACTCTTATGGTCTCAGGGGGTCGGTATCAACCACTTTGGCAAACCCTGAGTTAGAACCATGAGAAAGGAGTCAAAACTGTATTAAATAGATGAAAAAGCTCTCTCAGTTTAGGCTATCGGTTGATGTTGAGGACACATTTATAAAATGTTCTAGGAAGAGGCGGATATTTCTTCTGTACCTCGACAACCATCATGTCTCACACCGCAAAGGTATTGCAGCTTGGAATTATCTTCTCTGTTAAATTTCCCTAAAGTGTGTTATGCACCTTTTTTTTATCATGGGTACTATATTTTTATGGTATTTTTCTGTTATGTACTTTTTTACTATGGGTACTATATTTTTATGCTATATTTTTCGTGTTATTCATTTTTTTATTATGGGTTGTATAATTTTTACTTCAATGAGGTGATGGAGATCAATATTGTTAGATTCAGTCGATGAAAATCGCAGTGGAAGTTCTGCCATTACATTTTTCCCTTCAACTCTTTTCTGCACGCTAAAAATTTTTGTCAACCATCAAGGAACAACCGTTGTAACCTTGCCCAACAAAGTGACCTGTTTACAGTCAGTCTCATTATCTACTTATATATATATAGTGATATATATAATAATATATATATATTATATATAATATATTTAATAGTATATATAGTATATAATAAATATTATTATATATTTATTATAGTAAAAGTGTATATAGTAGTTATATTATAATATATATTATATATTATATATATATATATATATATATATATATATATATATATATATATATATATATATATATATATATATATATATATATATATATATTATATATATATATATTATATAAATTATAGATATAAATTACCTACGAGTGTTATATATAATATAGTATATATTATAATATATATATATTATATATATATAGTATAATATATAGTAAATATATATAATAATAATATTATATATTATAATATATAATATAAATATATATATATAAATACTTATATATACTAATATTATACTATAATGTATATATATTACTATATAATTTAGTTATATATATATTATATATATATTAATATTAATTCAGAGGTATTTTACTTTTATTTCTTCAAAATCCTTAACTTATTCAATCTTTATTTGAACATGTTATATTTATTTTTTGAGAAATCCATTTTTTTGTTTAAGTAAAATACCAAACATGAATTCATTACTCTTATGCAAATGACATAATTGGTCCTCTTAAATTTGATCTCAGAATAATAACGATACCTTTAAAGAAATATTTGGATGAATTGTATTTGTGTGTATTAAATACTTGGGTCATTCGTTTAACGTGCTATTTATATATCATATCCGAACATAACATAATAAATAAAGTATAATGTTTATTAGTATATATATATTAGCTATATATTATGATATATAATTATATATATATTCATATAATATATTTATATAGTATATATATATTATATATATATATTATATATATGAAATATATATATATATAATATATTATGTGAGGTTGCACTAAGCTCAAGGGAAGGGGCAGTGATGCAGGAAGGAGTTGTACTCACTTTAGTCTGAGTAGGGGATGGAGCAATGGCTAAGGGAGAGCATATTCACAGATTTTTCCCCCACCGACCAGTTACGAACTGGGTCTCTCGGCTTTATTGAAGCCGATTGCTCTCTATTTCCATGAGCTGAGCCCGTTCGCTATGATAATGCACCCAACCAACCTCAGCACCACAATATATAAAGATATAACTATATATATAATTAGTATTATATATTATATCTATAAGTATATATACATTATGATTATATATATTATACATATTAATAATACTATTTAGTATAATTTATAATATAATTAAATTTACTTTGTATATATATATTATATATATATATTATAATATTATTATTATATTTTATATCTATGGTAATGGTATGTTATGTCGGTTATGTATGTGTGTAGTATTATGTAGTATGTATGTATGTAAGTATGTTTGTATATGTATGTATTGTATGTATGCTATGTTGTATGTAATGTAATGGGTATGTATGTATGTTTTTTGTAATTGTAGTTATATAAATTCTATATTAGAATTTATATATTTATATATGTTTTATTTTATATATATAATTATATATATATATATATATATAATATATTTATATATATATATATATAGTATATATCGTATATTATATGATATTATATATTGTAATGGTTATGTAATATATAGTATATATTAATTATTATATAGTAATATATATATAATATTAGTTATATATATAAATAATAGTATATAATATTGTATATATTATATATCTATATATATATTATATATATTAGTATTATATTATATATATATATTATATATATATATATATATATATATTATTATTATTATTAATTATTATTAGTAAATTAATATTTATTTTATATGATTGTTATTATATTATTATTATTATTATTTATTATTATTATTATTATTATTATATTATTATATTATTATTATTATATTATTATTTTTTATTATTATAATTATTAATTACTTATTATTATTATTTTATTATTCTATTTTTTTTATTATTATTATTATTAATTATTATTATTATTATTTATATTATATTATTATATTTATTATATTATTATTATTATTTATTTTTATTATTTATTATTATTATTGATTTTATTTTTTTATTATTAATGATTTATTTTAATTATTTAATCTTATTATTATTATAATTAATTATTATTTTTATTATTATTATTATTATTATTATT
>JABUQX010025724.1:0-22500 GCA_015478945.1 Trachelipus rathkii
ACAAACTATTGAAAAAATATTTAGAAGCTGAGGATGCTTTTACCCTTCATAAACCTATATGAAAAAAATTTCCAACACGAAAAAACCATGCAACCCATTTAGATAGCGTATGGCAACTAGACTTGACCGATATGAAAAAATATAAATCTTACAATGAAGGTTATCAATATATTCTTTTTGAGATAGTGTTTATTCCAGATACTTATGGTTAGGATTAAAAGATAAAAAAAATCAAAGACTGTTGCTACAGCTTTCAGAGAAATTATAAATGGAGAAGGCAGATATCCTCAAAGATAATGGACAGATAAAGTTACAGAATTTTTAGGTAAAGAGAGATTTTCAAGAACTAGTTACTGAGTATGACATAGGTATTACAACACATTTCAGTTAATAAAGCAGCAATAGTGGAAAGAGTACAAAGAACTATAAAGAAAGAATGCATAAGGTATTTCACAAAGATGAATACATTTAAATATTTCGATATACAGCAAGACCTGGTTTACTCCTATAATCGGTCTTTTATCACAGAACACTTAAGAACACCCCCATAGAGATGGTGAGAAAAACCTGCTGTACCTATCAACCCTACTGGAAAAATAAAGATTAAACCCAAAAAACCCCAGGTTTAATTTAAAGTAGGAGATTAGTGAGAGGTATCCAGACTGATGAAAATTTCAGAAGAGGGTATGAAGGTGGATGGTCGAGAGAAGTTTTTAAAGTAATACCAATCAGAGAATCCTAGAGACAGGTTAAAATTATATTATCTAAAGGATTTAGACGGCGAAAAAATTAAAAGGTGGATTCTATAAACAAAGAAAATACAGAAAATACGATTTGATCCTAAGAGTCAAGAGTATAAAATAGAAAAAAAATATAGAGAAATAAAAGGGAAAGGTAAAAATAAACAGTATCTTGTTAAAATGGGTAGGTTACCCCAGTGAAGTTTAACAGTTATATAAATGGCTTAGGAAATTAAGAAACATTGATCAGTTTACTTTGCGAACATGGAGAGTGACGCTTCTTTTCTTCTATTAAACGCTTGCATCACCTCTTCTAATGACTTATATCCGGAAAATAAAAATCAGACTTTACTACAGAGGTATGAGTCCTATAAAAACTCGACGAGAAATGGTACGAAGTGGGTATGATGAAATGAACTGGATTCACGTTGAGAGAATATGCCTGAATCCAATACGCCTTTGTAATATTTAAGAAGTGTTGAGAATGTTAAAAAACGTATTAAAAATTAACACAGATATGAGCGTTATCGAGAGAGGCCGATAGAGAATAGTTTCTTTGAAAGTATTAATAAACAAGGTCTCTATAAAACTCTTACTGAACGTGTTTCGAGACTAAACAAACAATTAAATCAAGTCGCATATAAAGATTTAGTATTCTAGTTAATAAAGCAGTCAACGAAGAATGTGCTAATCACATTAAAGTCTTAAGCTCAAGTAAACCTAAAGATCGAAGTTTATTTATTTTTCCACACTTCAGACGGTTTCGAAAATGTAGTTACTTACTGATGACTTCATCATTAGAATTAACGAAATCAAAGATGATTCTCTAACGAATATAACTATATCCCTCGATGGAAGAGTATATAGATAAACTTGTAGCAAAAAGCAACATCGATGATCATGTACATTTTGATGTTGATCCTTCAAAGATGTTACATGATTTGTTTTTTTGGTTTTTTAAAAAGGGGGGCATATGGTTACAGCGATATTGTAGAACCCAGTATGTTGGAAACACTAAGCACAGTTACTAAGAGTGAACATTTCCTAAAGATGTAGAGTTATAAGTTTTCCTAGTGAACACTATATACCTCTGAATATCGCTCAATTTAGAACGGTAAGAGTGTATATAAGAGATGTGGAAGGGAACCCTTACCCATTCACACCTGGTACGGCAGTGTGTAAAGTGCATATACGGAAGAAGCTCCGTTAGTGTAAAAATAAGTGTATGTGAAACTGTAATCATGTCTACCGACGATCAGTTCTATTTAACGTTACCTTCATCGCTTCTATGGATCTACATCCTGCTAATAAAATATCAAGGACTATACAACTCAATTATTGAACCCTATAAAACTTTCGATAGAGAAAGTATGAAGCAGATTAAGGAAATAATTCTTAAGCATCTGTTCGAGATATATTAGAGTCCGCTCAGCCTTTTAATAATTAGAAGCGTTGAATATGTTAAAAATGTATTAATATATTTAAAGCTAAGATAGACATTATTGAACATGAGAGCAAATATAAAATATTTCTCGTAAGATCAGCAAATTGTTTCATACTAGAAATAATAATTCAGACCTAGTTTTCGTCATTCTACAGCATAACAAAGAAAAAATTTTGATCATGGCTAAATAAAACCATATACATATTAGAATAAAGTTCCAGCTTAACCATGTAAAGATTAAGTGTATTCAGTAATACACCGGCCCAATTACTTTACTAAAAATTATAAACAGTGCTTAAATAATCAACATTAATAATCTTCAAAACTCTTGTAAAACTAGAAAGATAGAAGATTTATTTTAGTTTTCCATATTCAAGCAGCCTTGGACTTCGTAAATAATCGAATTACAATACTCACAATGTTAACCTCGATATTAAAAATAAAAACCGATACAAAACCATCAATCTAAAGAGATCTAATACGTATATAGATAGTCCAAACTATAGAAAGAGATAGGTACTCCCAACTAAAATGACACTGATTGATTCATTACCATTTGTATGCATGCCATTCTAAGAGTGTTCAAGATCCTTGGTAGCGTATGTTAATATACAGATATTATAGACCAGAATCGTAGAGATACTAAAGCTCTTGTTAGAGTAAGATCCATTTTCACTAAAGGAAAGAGTAATAATTTCCTAATGTTCAACTACTTCCTTAAGGTAAGACCAACTGAGATTCGATTCGAATTTATTAAGAACGTAGAAGGCACCCATAACCATTCAACAAAAGGGACAACAGGTATGAAAAAGTACACATTAGAGGAAGCGCCGTTAAATAATAATAATAATAAGAAAGAAGACAAATTATCAGGATGCAGTGTTCTGTATGCTATGTTTATAGGTGGATTTTTTGCTGTGAATGTTAGATCAGCATCATAACTATTAATTAATTTTTATCAAAATTCTCGCTAAAAAGCAGCTAGACAGTATAGATCCTTCCAGGATATATGGGTGTTTAAACCTCGAACAGCTGTAAAACGTCATTAGCCGATGCTTTGAGAATGTTAGATGATGTTAAAACACGAAAAACGAGCGTAAGATACTGTCAAGGTAGTCATCCGAAAAAACTATAAGAGGAATAGGAAAGGACCATTAAGAAAAAAAGTGTATTGATTGTTTGCCCTTAATACCGATGATGAAACGGCAACTATTTTACATAAACAGTGGCAGCTGTAACTATTTTGTATATAAGGAATGTTTAAAAAAATCTCTCCTCATTATACGTCACGCGATTGTACCAGCAGAATGCATTTCCTCCATCCCTCAAGCCCAGACTGTTGTAAGAGTGAATTAGATCCTTCTCGTGAACCCTACACATATCAGTGTGAGTGAAATCCAACTTTATAGTGTTAATCTGTTCATGCAATCACAAATCCAGAAATGTACACCCGAATTCAGAATATCCCTGTACATCTGCACCATAGCTTGACCCTTCGAATGTATTTTTATTATATCTGAGGACCCAATAGTAAAACGAAGAGGTTCAGATCTCACAGGAACCGATCATATTATATCCACTGAGACAAATTTCCAGTTTACATGTTTCAACTTGAGGTGTGTTTAAATGAAACATCTCTAGACATCAGCCCGCAAGTGACCACTTACGAATTATATTGAAAACTTACATAAATTATTCTTCAAGATTGCAAAGGATCTTCATCGCAATCAAGTGGAGTAGATACAATTAAAAAAGATGCAGAGAAACATAGAGCACATGCTTTTAATCAAAATCAAAAATAAACACGTAAAAAATGGGAATATTATTATGGACGTGTAAAGGAGATAGATTCTCTTCAAGAAAGACTTATTCTACCATCAGTGGACACCCGCATCAGGCTGTAACTAGATTCCACCTGAAAATTTGCTCCTCTTATGTTGAAAGTAGCTAATTACAAACAACTACCGCTCCAAAGACCCATCTCTAGAATTACTGGACAATGCTATCCTTTATATACGTAAAGTGAAATTATACTCCTATTAAACATAATGGACTGGAATAGAGAAATCTCATTATGACGACACAAGCAAAATATATCCTAAATTCAATGATGAATTGAGACTATAAATTTTTACTTTACCAAGGCTATATCGATCCGTCACAGAGATTAAAGTTATAAAATCAATTTATCCCTAAAAACACCAATCGTAACAAAATGGAGAGAAAAGGACTATCCCTGTAAACATTTAATCTATGCAGAAAGTGATAATAGAATATGTTAGTTATAGATTAGTATAATTATTATAATACACGATGCTTATCTAGAAAAAACTATACGCAAGTCAGCCTTTAGATTTACAACATTTCGACAGTTTATATATAGAGGAGATCATTTTTACCTGTGATATGTGTCAACCATAACGTCGTGATTATGAGAGATGATATAGAAGACTTCACATTCTGCAATGTTCGCGTCCTTTTACGATTTATTTGCCAATACTGTAACGCAGCGATAACGGTACAGGGGTTGATCTCAAGAATTATGCTGAAAACATTAATTTATATACCGATCTTAACTGTGATCTTTCAGCTTGTAATGCTAGTCATATTATAATTCTAAGAAAAGAAACATTAGGCTTGAGCTCAAATTTGGACAAAAGCTCGTTACATGCCTCAATCTCGGTCGTGTATCTGAGAAAACATCCTCAAATTCATGCGAATTGACAGAGTACGAAATTATAATATCCGAATATTAATGATGAATGAAAAGGAAATATAACATGTCTTCGGAACGAAAGAAGATTTTTAGGCGTATTTGCATGTAATGAACTCAACTCTGTGAAATTGAATACAGATTCTGGTCTTCCTTCAACACTTCTCCTAGGGATGTTTCGAGCAATGACATTGGATAGCCGTGTATAAGATAAAAAAATGTTGTATATTTCTTGACTCTCTTGATTAGGTGCTAGTTACGAAGATTATTTTAACATCTTGTAAAATAATAATAAGGTCAATATAGTTAAGGACCTTTAATGTTTCTGACCAACCCATCAGGTCTAATTTATGTGGTGTAAGTATTTATTTCATTATATGTTTTAAATAATGTTTCTTTTATAAAATGTTGTAAATATAGTTTAGTTTAGTATAATTATACTGATAAACTATAATAAGGTTGCAACTTATGTTATAAACGCATTAAAATAAAACCTGTTTTCTTTTCGTGATTTTAACCAAAGAACTTATTTTATACGAAGAAAATATATTGTCAAACAAGTGGTCAAAATCTTTTAATAGCAGAAGGAATTATAAATGGAGATAGGTAGTGGGGGTTGTTGATTTATGATTAATGATTCATGAGATGAAAACAACAATTTTTATTAATTAAATTATAAATTCAGTACCAGATATGGATATTTAAAAGGCAAGAAATAAGGAAATTGAACCACAAAATAGAGGCAAGGCGGTAAAGAGAATAGATTAAGAAGAAAAGTGACCGTTTAATAAACGTGTTAATTTTGAACAGAACTGGTGAGAACTGAGTATTATTAATACCTGTCGTAAACGAAATATCCATATAATATAAAGGTAATTATTATAATGAATTAATAATATATAGACGATTTTTCCATTATAAGAATAAATCGAAGTATATATATATAATACATAATAATAAGATATATATTATGTAATAGAATATATTATAATATAATTATATATTATATATAAGTAATATATATAATAAATATATAATATAATATATTGACAGAAAGTTAGTAAGCTTTATAAAATGAAGTAGTAATATAAAATGAGAATATTATCCATTTTAAACACATTTAAAAGAGAATACAAAATTACCCAGTAGATTATCATCATAAATATATTAATACTTAATAATAGTAATAGTAATATATAAATAAATTAAGATATAATAATATATAATAAATATAATAAAAAAATATATAAATATATATATAAGGGTATAAAAATAAAATATATATAATAAAAATATATGTAATAAGTATTAATATTAAATATATATGATAGAATATATATATATATATATAATTAAATATATATAATGTGGTAAATATAAAAATATAAAATAAAAAATAAATATATATTACTATAAATAATATTTATACAAAAAACTTAAATTTTACTGTAATATTTAATATAAAAGAGAATTAATAGTATGAAGTATAAAATGTTAGGATAAATAGTAAAAGATAAGCGAATACAATTTTTACATGTTAACATAGCATGAAAAATAAGCTTAAAAGAGAAATTATCGTTAAAAAAATCGAAAAATAAAATTAAGAAAATAAAAAATAAAGAAATAGATAATTTGAAAAGAAGAAAAATTAATAGTGAAAGACAAGAACACGGTTTGCATTTCTCGTAGATACCGATTACGTACATGATATATATATGAGTACGGAGGGGAAATAGTGCGACCCATATATATAATGACGCTAGCCTATACTTCCGCGGTTACCGAGTGCGTCCCTGGCAGCGAGACGCGGACTGCGCGACGCGGGAACAGCGCGCAAACATAACTAGTACGTACCGTATATAAAGATACTCTATACTACGGCCTGAGTAGCTATGCACCATGTCATATAGGTAGCAGACCGCACGCGCCGTTCGCGGCGGATGCACTGCTGGGCTTGCGCTCTGAGCCTATATGAGCGCGCCACACGCAGTGTGAGTATAGCTAGCCCTGGTTCATTATGTGGATCACAAAATCGTCAATTATAGTCATGAATAGTATATAAGATAATAGATGAATAATAGTATTATAGGATAGTAATGAAGAGAGTAGATGAATAGATGAAGAAAGGAGAAGTTTGACTACAGTTTACACCTAGGCCGACCGAGACTTTCGTAGAGAAGGGAAGACTAGAGATGATAGGATCTGAGAGACGTAGAGACAGCTATCATAAAGAGACATATCGCCTATTGAGTTAAGAGACTCTCACGTCCTTATAAAACACCAGTATTAATAAATTCATTAGAACACCTAGAGTAAGTTATTATAGAGGGTGCCCGGAGGGGACTGATTATTTCTTCAGCCCTTTTAGTGTCCGCGGAGTGCTAACAAATAAGACCAAATAAGTTGGACTAGTTCAGTCCCCAGCAAGCCCCAACAATCACGCCCAGCGGACCCACCCACAACCCGGGTCCAAATTAGGATCGAGCTATCAAAAAGCTCAATAAGTAGAAGTTCAGACTGCAACATTCTCCTACTTCAATTATCACACAAGCCTATGCAATGTCAGCCATTTCTATGACCTCAATTTAAATTATTTTAAGCCGGTAGGGGCCCCCCGGTTCCCCAGAGGGACCCAGCCGCGCTCCCCTACCCGTTAAGCCTCGACTTTACGATAAGATTTACGTCATACCAGTTCTAACCAACCCAACCAAATTTGGAGTCCCCTGATACGAATGAACTCTAACACATTCTATAGATATTAATATTGTGGAACTCAGAGCGCCTGAGCCGCGATAGCCGGAAGCCGGGGGAAGAGAGGAAAGGGAAAAAGGATGAGCGAAAGAGCCTGAGGCCCCAGAAGTAAGTTAAGAGAACAGGACCAGAGTATAAAGTAATTAGTTTAAAAAAAAAAAAAAATTATAAAAAAAAAAAAAAAAAAAATAAAAAAATAAAAAAAAAAAACGATTCCTTAACAGGAATCGATTTCGACTCAGAATCGATTTTTCACAATCAACTTCCCACTCCGTAACTCATAACCAATAAGAAATAATAATAAAAAATAATAATAAAATAATATAATAATAATAATAAATGGAGGGAAGAAAAGCGGGGGTGAGGGTATGTGTGCGAACGCTCGCGCGCTGACGGTAATCTCGTCTCGACGAGATTACGTCATCCGCTCGAACCTAACGCTACGCTTATTTAGGCCCCTAATCTTGACTCGACTCAAAGCAGCCATCATGGGGCGTCAAGCGCAGAGCGCAAGATCAGCCCACCAAGACCGAGGCGACTGGGACCAGACCGACCCAAAACAAGACGTAAAACATCCCAAACGCTGGGTTGAATGTCAGCAGGTCGTTGCGCCGAACCCTACATAGCTTAGATTCCAAGTTTCAGACCTATACCTCTATTTCCTTCATATCGAAAAGGGTGCTACCGTCAAACTGTAGGAATACTATATAATATATATAAATATATAAATATATAACTATATATATATTTTTTATTTTTAATAATATTTTATTTATTTAATATAAATATAATATATATATACTAATTATTATATAATAATCGATATATATATACTATATATACTATATATATATAAATAGTATATATATATATATATAAACTCTGCCTACCCTAGTGAATTCTTCTTCACAGGTACGGCCACTGATATATAATATATATAGTATATAAATAATATAATATATATATATAAATATTATATTATATATAGATATATATATAAGATATTATATGATATATATATATATATAATAATATATATATATACATATATATATTAGTATTACTGATATATATATAGTATTATAAATATATATATATTTATATAATATATATATATATTATATAATATATATATATATATAATTATATATAACTATGTATATATATATAATATTTTATATATATATATATATATATATATAGATATAGATATTATATATAAATAATATTATATATATATTATATTATATAATATATATATACACTATATATATATATATATATATAATATAGTATATATATAATATATATATATATAATATATATATATATATATACTTATAATATAATAATATTAAATATATAATATAATAATATATATATATATAAATTATATAATATATAATATATATATATTATATATATATATAATAATATATATATATATATATATATATATATAATATATATTCATATATATAATATATAATAATATATATATTATATATATATATTATATATATTATATATATAAGATATATTATATATATATATTTAGTAATATATATATTATTATATATATATATATATATTTATATATAAGAATATATATATATATAATATATAGATATCTTTATATATATAAATATATATCGTTTAAAAAATACCTTGCAACCATTGTAACAAATTTAGGCTTTTAATTTTTCCAATTTTAAGTGTCTTATTGATTAATAATTATATATTCTTAAATAAATTATTAATATTAGCTTATTGATATTAGTGTTAAGATACAAATTAGATTGATCTCGAACATGATTCATGAATAATTATATTGAATAAAAAAGTATTGTAAACGAACAAAGCCGCCCAAGACTTGTAGTAGTTACACAATTAGACCTTACCCATTTTTTTTTTTTTTTATGATTCATTCATATAAAAAGTTTTTTATATTTACATATTACAATCATATTATTAATTCTTCAGGACAATTTAATATAATATATATTAATATATATATATAATATCGAATTAATGATTATAATAGATAAATTTTTATAAAAACAGCTTTTATATTTAAAATTATGAAATATTACTAATAATTTATTTTATAAATCTTAGTAATATAAGAATATCTCTAGGTATATATCTTATTATACATATGTTAAGTATAATACTAGATTATATAATATATATATATGTATTAGTTTCTATGTTTAATATGTACAGTTATTTAAAAAATTAAATTTAGTCTTCTTATTTTTGAAGAGAAATCCATCCTTTGGTTCTTCATGATAGTAGTAAGATTCTCGTTCACTCTATTTTTCCTCTAGGTACCAATCATTTCATGGTTACAGGAAGATATTCTCTTTTATCTCACCTGTCCATATAAACTACTTTGCTTTAGGAGAGTTCTTCTTTCATCTCTCTTTATTCTACTCATGTCCAATAACTCGTCATGATAAGAATACTGACTTTTCCATAATATCCTGTCCAAAACTATACTGATGTATAAATTAAGTAATTCATAGTGATTAAATGTTTTGTAATTTATCTTAATTTCAAGTGGTAACAATGCCTGATCTGTAAATTGACTATGTGTATCATACTGGGATTAAACCTCCTTGCAAATATTCTTCAAAACACCATTATATTTAGTATGTGGTCATTCTCATATCCAAAGTTGCAATCTAACCCTGAAAAAGCTGTATTTATAACAAATAACGGCATGATACACTTTTTAGTTTACAAACTTTAGGTCCTATTAAACTTTTTTTAAATCTCATTATTTTTTTTTTTAAACTTTTTAATAGTAATAAATTACGATAAATAATACAAAATATACAAGCCACCATAATAAATATAAAAGAAGTAGTAAATTTTACCTATGAGTATTAACAACATTAATATATTGAATAATAGGAACTTCTATATCAAATAGATAAATAGATTATGAAAAATATATACCAATTTTTAAAAGTTTGCTTTTTAATGTCCTTAAAAGGCATTACCACTTTCTTTTAATGATACTCAATGAATAGTGTAATAATAATATTAGAATAATAATATAAAAATAATGAGGTTTCTCAATGTGTTAATTAATTAATGTAATGAATATAAAATGATTAAATTATTAAAAATAATAATTTTTTATATATTAAGTATAAATATAAATAATTAATAATTTTATTACATAATACAAACTATTAATACTAAAGAAAATAGATAATAATATAATAAAATAATAAATAATTAATAATATAAAATAATACATTTCTAAAGTTTATAGAAAAATATCACCGAAAATAATAGTTATATATTAAATAAAATTAATAATCAGAAATGGGATACTCGCTAATGAGTCCATTCGTCTAAAGATTGGTACAACTAATAACTCTAAATTTTTCAGCTTTCGATTTTTCTCGAAGCGCATGATATACGAATAATAATAATATAATCAAAGAATGAAATAATAATTCTATTAATTGATAATGAGTTTATAATAATAAATGAGTATTTCTAATAAGAATTATAATAATATTAATTGAATAAAAATAATATTAACATAATTCGATACTTTATGACAAAAGCGAATAATAATAAATCTTTTGAGAATAAGATAATAGTTTTCAATATAATTAGATTAGAATATAAATAATCATAGAACTAATAATGGAGGATATTTTTGGTCCTTTTAATCTTCATTATATTTGATAAATAATAATAATAAAGGATAAGCTTAGATGCGGACGATTTCGTATACCAAATATTCTAAGATACATATTGAAGTAATCATTATATCATACATCTCAATAATAACTAAAATTCAAAGATTAATAATAATTTAGAACTAAAATAGATAAACCTGTCGCAAATGAAAAACCCTCTTTAATATTGAGAAATGCTGAGATAGATAATAATAATAAATACAATGGAAATAACATTTAAAAGATATACATATTCTAATCAAATAAAACTTAAATAATTAATAAAAGTAATGAATAAAATAATGATATTAATGAATAATAGATAAGTACTAATAAGAATAAGGTTCTTGGCATATATAATTAATTTATATTATTTCTCATAATATATAATAAAACATACTTTCAAAGCCAATAATCAATACTGCTATAAGCATAATAATAAGAAAATTGAAATAATTTCTAAAATATTTATCAAGATTGTCCCCATTTTCTAAATCCAAATTTTGAGTCGTTGAGAATATCTTGTAAAATGTGTACTAAGTAGTGCTGTGAAGAGTCTACAACTTAATTAATAAGTTTTAAAAGTAGTAGTATCAATACCTTTTCTATTTACAATTAAAAATATTGGAAAATAGAGAATTGAACAATGCATTAAGCTATTAATCCTTTATCGAGTGACTATGAAGCTTATTTCTCACATCATATCTGAATTATGGCTTTGAGTAGTATGTCCATCAGATCTCATTCGATCAACTGTGGAAAAATAACACTAAAAGATGAGATCACGAAACATCTTTAGTGCACAACTCCCACGTCACTGGGGCATTTGATTTGCAAACTTACAATGGGGGTCATAATATTATAAATATAATTAATGAAGGTAATATATGTAACTATACCCAGTATCATATATAGTGATCAGTAATTAGCCTATTGTATATAAGTAGTTTTACTCACATATATTATTATATATAAGTGATGAACGTTATAATATAGCTACCATCCTTAATATAGATTTACGTAATACTATATTGAGTTTTGAGTTTTATTCGTACCTGTATGTTTAGTAATGTAATATCACTGGTCTGATATATATATTACATATTGTACCTATATAATAATATATAATAATATGGGCCAGGCTATTCATTGAACGGACGCCCAACTAGCCATTGGAACATTTCGCAATTGGGACACTCGCACGACTTCCACTTTCTCGGCCATCAGTCATATTAGGGGGTGTACCGGAACTTGAAATTTCGGTTCCGGCCGGAACCGGGTATATATAATTATATAATATATAGTTATTATACTATACTATATTATATATATATATATATATATATTATAAAATATATATTTATATATATATATATTAGATATAATTAGAATACTTTATTATTATATATTTTACTATATTAAAAGATAAAATGTTTAAAAAAATTAATTATAATATATATATATATAATATATATACTATAATTTATATATATTATATATATATATATATATTATATATATATTATATATATATAATACTTATATATATTAAATATTATTATATATTAATATATATTATAATTATATATATATTATTATATATATATTTAATAATATTATATATATATATATATATATATATATTATAATATTATATAATATATATAGTAATATATATATTATATTATATAATAATATATTATATATATTATATGATATATAATTTTAATATATTTATGATATAAATATATATATATTTATATATATAATTAATATATATATATATATATCAATATATTATATATATAATAGATATATATATATATATTAATATTATAATATAAATAATACGCATTTGCATTCTATTTATATTAATAGTCTGTTTGCTATTTACTTTTTTCCAATAATGTAATATTGATTAATAAAAGTTTTTTTGAGCTTTACATGGCTTTGCCAATTCTATGCCTCACACCCTATCTAAATATCTTTAATATCTATATAATCAACATAATAAATAATTTGATTTTATACCTTATAGTTTAAAATTCACCGTATCAATTATCTGAATAAGATTATATTTTTTATTAGTTATATAAAAATTAAATATTATTATTTAACATAAATATATTATATAAGATAGTATGAATATATAAAATATGCATTATATAACTAATAATAATAATTTGAAACTATATATATGGTATAGGAAGGTTTCTCTAATACTCAAAAAAACATATATATTATATATACAAATTCGCCACTTCATATAACATTATCTTTATGAACCGTATTAAGATATCTGTAATACAATACACGTTTCTTTTTAAATATGAAAAGAAATAAATAATAATGGATTTTAAAGAATAATATTATTTACAAAATTATATAAATAGAGATAGTGTATTAAATAGTTCATTTAATATAATATATCGAAAATTAAATGTAATTATTTAATTGAATAAAAAATTATCTTAATTCAAAATTAAATTTATTTTCTTTCGAACAATGGATTCATAAAAAAAGTACTTTAAAATCAAAAATTTTTGAAAACAAATTTGCTGAATCCTCTACGAGGAAATATCAAAGCACTTACGAGAGAGATAGAGAGAAAAGCGCAAGACTGGAGCAGGAGACGAGCGGAGACGCGGACAAGAGAGAGAGAAATAGTCGAAAAAGAGAGAAGGAGAATCGATGAGACGTGAACACGAGAAGAAGAGAGAGAAGATTGGAGCAGTTCGAGAGATTGATAAGGACAAGAGAAGAGAGTTGATGACGAGATGACCCCAGACGCAAAAATATGATTAGACGAGAGAGAGATGAGAGAGATTAATAAAATATTTGGACCACATTTTAAAATGTTAAAATCAATTTAAGTAATCGAAAAAAAAGAATTGATATTTAAAACTATTAAATCAGGAAATATTCTTTTAATTCTTAAAAAACAGAATCAAAATTTGTCAAATTTTATACATTTAAATAAAAGTAAGTCTAAAAATCCAATTCTTTTGTAACAGAACCAGTTACCATATCACAATATCTACTGTATAGTATATATATAGATATATAAATAATAGAGTCTAAGTGATAGACTCGTATATTAGAACTTACTTAGATAAGTTACCCATCTTTTTACAACCATAATAATTATACTTCTATATTATTTCTTAAGTATATTATTAAGATATAATATAAAAATATATATTATTTTTATAATGTAAATTAGATAGAATTGATATTGTAATATCACAACTTTTTATTTTATTCACAATTTAATCACACTAGTTCAGTATTATATATTATCGGTTATCATTATATTACTCATGAGATCGTATATAATTAAATAGGTTAGCATTCATATAAATAGTTATCATTTTATGACTATAGACAAGATATATATAATATAGGAGAATAATAATAGTAATAGTTAATAGTAAAAGTAGTATATTATTCAATATATAACTATATATATAGATTCAGATAGTTATTTTTTATCGTTTAAATATAGTTCACTTGTAGCTTAACTATAATATTATCAATTACCAGAGATGTTGAAAAAATCACGGATAGATACATTAAAACTATTTTTGGATCAATAAACCTTTTAAATATCCTATTGAGAGTAAAACAAAAAATTCTTCTCTTATCAAATTGAAATTCTTTTATTTTTCAAGAAAGTCAAATTCTATTTTTTAAAAAACGTTAAATTCTTTTTGTCAAATTATCAAATTCTTATTTTATTTTTTTTTTTCAAGAAAGTTAAATTCTTTTCTTTATATATAAAACAAAATTTTACTTTTAGTAAATGTCAAATTATTCTTTTTGAGAAAAGTAAAATCTTTCTTTTACAAAACGATCTCTTTTAACAAAACGTTAAATTCTTCTTTTAGCAAATTTTTAAATTCTCCTTTATTAAAGAAAGTTAGGTTAATTCCTTTTTATATATATAAATGTCAAATTCTTTTTTAAATTCTTAGTTTTCCAAATTTATCAAATTATATTTTTTTCAATCATATTCATCAAATTCTTCCTTTTTGAAGAATTATAAAAAAAAAAAATTATTTAAAAAAAAATAATTTTTTTTTTTTTTTTTTTTTTTAAAGAAATCTCAAATTTTTACTTTTATTAATATTATCAAATTAACTTTTCAAATATTGCTAAAAAAAAAAAAAACAAATTCTTACTTTTTCAAAAAATTTAGTCCAATTCCATTTTTTTCCCAAAAGAATCTATAAATTCTTTTCTTTTTTGTCTTAGAAAAAAAGCAATAAAATAAATTACACAATCAGACCTGTCTTTAGATTAAGAATGACTGCTCTCAATCGAACGACTCTTTGGGATAAATAAAGAAATGAGCAGAAAGGAAAATCTAAGTAACTTTGCTTCCTTCATCCCTCCTTATCTAATAATGAAACACTTTACATAGTATATCTATATATGAAAATATCTTCAAATTTGATGGCTATATATAATTGGACTCACCGATAAATTTTCTTACACACTTCTGGAATTTAAAGAAGGTTTGTAAATTCTAAAGTCAGCCGCGTTTTATGAGCTCGTTTAGCTGTGACCTTATATATACTTTTGATAGATATATGTTGATAATAAATAGAACTTTATAAAATTTAATTGTTAAGATCAGCATGTTATGTTCACGTCTTCCAAACATATATAGTGAAATATATATATATTAATGTAAAATTAACACACCACAAGGCTACGTGGCTATTTTATAATTTATTTGTTAATAAGTATATAATTAGGTGGCATTTTTTTTACTTATTTTAAAATATAATATGCTATAAACATTTTTTTAAGAAATATTATTTTTAATTCATGTTGAGAGGAATTAAAGGAGTAGGAAGTAAGGATGATTTACCTACGTTCTTAGTAGTAGGATAATATGGTAATAATGTTTTGAGGGAAATTATCCATGATACGGCTACGGTGAAATATCCCTAAGGTAATACACCAACTTAATCAGAATCAACACTTATCGAAAGTAAGGAGGCGAAGAACCTGCCACTCATTCTTATTATCTACAACAAGATTATATACCTATAATCCTATAATCATCATTCTGAATGACCTAAAGTATGTTTCTTCAGAACAAATAAAATAAAGAATTATATATCTGTATTAGTTCATATATATACAATTACATGTATGTAATATATAGTATATATATGATATATAACCACTACTTACAATTAAGGGAAACAAACTTACACATTTGAAAACACATTATATAATATATAATATAAAAACAAAATTAAAGACTATATTTTATATATATAATATACTGTCATACTGTATTATAGTGTGCTTTTTACCCTAATTGACTTTCAATCTGTAACCCAAAATCCTTCGGATAGGCCCAGTATCAAAATCCTACTTTCGCTAATTACTCTTCATTCTAGATCGAATAGTTAATGGGCTTATATGGTATATATTAATTATATATCGCTATATATATAATATATATAATATATATAACAAGGTCAGTTTATTAGTTAGCACAAAATTAAAGATCTCGCGAACATAATTCTAACAACACCTATTGGGATTTATCAGCGCCCAGTAAATATAGGAGGCACAGAAATATAATACTCGAAATAATATGAAAAAATATAATATTAATTTATTATAGTTTATAGAATATATATATAAATATATAAATAATCACATAATTTTATTCATAATATTTATATTTCTATGTATTAATTATAAAATAATAGTAATTTACGTTTTTAAATATAGTAAAAAAAAATTAATAAAATTAATAAAATAACTGATATAAAATAGTGAATATGAATATTAGAATTATATTATTTTATCAATTTTATTAAAAATATATATATATAATTGCAATTATTTATAATTGTATAAAATTAATCATCATACTATAACTGAACTCTTTAGTAATATATCTAGATTGATTTTAAATATTTGATTTCCCATTTCCCTAGAAACTCGAGCCGACGGCGGACAGAGGGGGGGGACGTATCGATACCCCGGAGCGAGGGTATAGGGACCTATTTGTGGGGAATAGGGACGGTATGATACCCCACGTGACACCAAAAAGACCAAAATACGGAAGCGAAGGCGACCCTCTGGTTTCCGGGAGGGACCATCCCCGGATGGGGGGAATGTTAAGTCAAACCACCTTCAACAAGAGTTCATTCGCCAGTTCAGCACACAGGGCGGGAGGATCCAGAGAGAACCTCCGACCCTCCTGCCATCTTTGCCGTTTACCCATTATGTATTCCTTTAGTTATACTTTTTCCTTTAGCTTAAAGTTATAATACCACATAGAGATGTGATTTTTGGAATATAAGATTAAAATTTTCTTATTCCTTACTTTTCTTTAAACTTTAAAACCTGCGATTTATTATTACCATAGGCGGTAAACACGCGAGCAAAATGTTATGGACAGAGGAAGTCGGCTAACGCATCTCTACAGCCTCCCAGGTGTGTTGGTCAATACGTATGTGTGGCGGGCGAGCTAATCCCCCCCTCAGGGTATGAAGATGGTCTCACAACTTGAATTTCCCTCCTTTTTCATACGACCTTCTTCATTAGGTATTTGTAGTGCCCTTTCGTCGCGGAGCTGGTTCCTAGACCGTTCCCCATCTCTCCGTCTGGGGATATTGAAATCTGATTTCAGCGCCCATGCCAACCCCCCGACATCCGCCCCGTCTTCGGCTCATAGACGCCTCTCGGCATATAATGGCACTTAAAAAAAACATACGGTCGAACTTAAAGGTGTGTATTTAAACATATATTTTAAATTAAATTATTTTCGCGTCACGTCATTTTCTCGAAAAAAATCAAGTTTACTTTTTCTAAAAAAAAAAAAGATCTGTAAGAACATCACCAATTATTAATATGCAAGATATACAAAAAAAAGAAAACAATCCCACCCTCCTTACTCTTACTACGACGTTTTGTAGATTCCCTCTAGAAATTTTCGGGGCCCCTTGATCAATCACAAATATATTTTAATTTGTTTGACTTTCCCAGCACTCTTTGGCCTTGCTACTTACCACTCTGCGGTGAGCATTAATTAAAAAAATCTGAATCCAGTCGTATATATAATAAATATGATCAACACTTATTAGATGACACAAACTATATATACATAAAATTATTTAATTTCTTCGAAATAACTAAAAATTTAAATAAAATGTGCACCATTTGGAAAAATAAAGCATGAACTGAATGTCCATAATTACAAAAACTATACTAAAAAAGTACAGTTCTTATTTTTAATACGCGACACAAGATCAAAATTTTTAATTTTTTCTTTTACCTAAAATAAATAATTCTACTAATTAACACAACCCCTTTGAAAATGGCAATACATCACCTAAAACACTATTATATTTTGGCCGGTTCTGCTCACGATGATACGTTAGACCTGAAACTGTTATTTTCAACACAGTTTTGCAGCCTATCGTACACGAGGTAATAACATATTATTTTTATAGCATAACAGTTCATGTGAAACAATTTTAACCAATCGTTATAATGAAGGTATATATATATAATAGCTACACCATATATATATATATAGGTCATATTTTACACATAACTCTACTCTTATATATTTGCCTAAGACGTCCATGTTCTACTACCCTTTCCTAAAATATCCAGTTACCATGCTCATATTAATAATGCATCTATCTTTATAGTATTATTCACTTCATTGAGGTACTAGAGTCACATAGATATATATATACTAGGATCCTTATATATAAGTATATATATTACTAGTAAAACACCATATTTCCCAACCAAACATATATATACGATTGATATTAGCGATCTAACTAACATAGAAACTCACATCTTTATCAGAATACAGAGATTTCAGCTTAATGTGAGTAGATGTATAGTGCGAGACAATAACAAGTACTCTTAAATATAGTAAATAAATTTGTATATAATAAGTTGATAGTATATAAGGTATCAATATCATGCATAGTGCAGTTGGAGCGGTTAATACAATCAGACACACACACACACAACACACAATAATATAATATATTAATATATTTGTTATATTTAACCCGCAATGTATATAGTAATATAATTACGCCTCACCATTTAGTACGATGATTAATAGACAAATATAAAATTAAATAATATATTTTTTTAAAATAAGAATTTTTTTTTTTTCAACATATACTCTATATCTATATTAAATTATTAATAAAATAATAATACAAAGATAATAATATAATGTAAGAAGTATTGGAGAATAGCCTCATCTTTTACTAATTTAAAGTTCTTTTGAAAAAATATTTCTTAAATATAAATTTTTTAATGTATTGATAATTACCTATTATAATATATATTACAGCTCTAACCGGGCAGGAGCCCAATTTACGGAATGGTTGTACTCAATTTACATGAGTAAGACAAAGCTAAGTCTTAATTAGAGAATAACTCACATTCTCCACTCAAGTTTCGCAAACTACCCTAGTGGGTTCTCTTTTGATTGGGCTGAAAGTGCAATCTAGCCAGATTGAGTCTTACTCGGCGATAGTTGCTTATATTATGTTTAGTGCGAAATAAATTGTCAACAACCTAACTGAACAACTATCTTACTCGATCTTGCGAAATCTAAACCAACTCTGTTATTTTATAAGATTCCTTTATTTTTGATATATTATGTACTCCTTGTAACTAATATCTTAAAGCCTCAAAAGCGAAAGTAATCAAACTAACGTGAATAACCCTTGTAGTTGTAGGTACTCCCGCTAAAACCGTTCTAAAAGGAGTCTTTATGAATAGTTACTCCTGCCATTATTGAATTCTTTTTTTCCCTATTTATGTTATTATTTTCATCGTCCTTGCGATAAGGACTTAAATGGTTAGAACTTGGACAACAGCCAACAACGTAATGCTTATGGTCATATAATTATTCATTGCTTATATATTCCTTAGATATATGATTCACATGTAAAATATAATATAATATTGTATATATACTATTAATTAATCAAATATAACTATATAATAATATATATATTCATTTAGTATTAATGAATAATTAATGCTAAATTTTTTGTAGACTGATTATGAATTTTAAATGCTATATTCCTTAAACTATAGGAAATTTATTTCATATATACCAAAAAGTTAATATAAAATACGAAGTATACAATTATAAAAAATAAAGTATTACGATATTATGATTTCTCATTTACAGAATATTAGATATGCCTATATAAGAATAGAGAAATATATTAACTATAATTATAGAAGTAAATTATAAATATATATTATTATAAATATTATTTATAATTAATTTTTATTTGAGATTAATTACTATAAATAAATATATCAATAAAGTATAGTTATATATATAAATAATAATAATCAACTATAAATAATATTATGTATATTAATTAATGATATAAAACAATAAATAAATAGTATATTTATAAAATTCACTAAACTACGAAATAATATAAACCCATCTAACCTATTAGTATATAAATAATAATTATATAAAGTTATAATATGAATAATTAATAAATAAATATATATAATAATAATTTAAATAATAATAATGAAGATTATAAATTAATATATATAATAATAATTAATATAATATTCAATAATAATATAATATATAATTATATAATAACATATATATATTAATATATTATTATATATATAGTATAAAATTAGGGAAATATAGAGACGTTAAAGAAGCCATACATGTTTAATGATATAGGTCCTATCGAGACTTAGTCCCAAAGTCTAAAGTACTTCCCACTTAAAGACTAAACATGCTCTATAATTTGCTATAAAAATCCTAATCATAATAGCACGACCTAATTTAATATGGAGTATAGTAGCTTAGTATCAAATATATATATATATTAATAACCTGCTTACTATTAGTTTCTACAAAAGGTGCTATCCAAAAATCCAATACCCAATTAGTGTTTTAAAAGGTGTGACCACACTTAGGTAAAAATTAATGAATGCAAAATTTATAAGATCAAAAAATTAAAAATATATTTATAAATTTTTTATGTACAGGATTGATTTATCAAACCAAAACAGTTTTATTAAAACACTGCGTTTAGAAATTCAAACCTATTATTATTAAGTAGAAATTAATTAATTTGGCGTAACTTTAAAGACTTCAGTTAACGAGAATAACTTAGTTAAAGTAAATGTTAGCTACATCAATATAGCATATATATATATATTATACTGATACATAATATAATCATATACTATGGTAACTAATAACCCTATATACTCCATTATTGTAGTACCTTATTATAACGTCTAGTATATAAATATTAATACTATTATATATTAGTAATAATACAATATACTATATAAATCCATCCCATATACCATATATCCAACCCTTTCTTAAATGTGCAACCAGGATTGATACAAGGATAGTCGTGATATTATCCGTTATAAAATAAGATAGTTTTTACCGTAGATCATTTACCGACTACCACTACCTACACACACTCATCTTGAAATATATATATTACCTAATATACCATAAGGTCGTGACTTCTATATTATCGTAATATATTATATAACTCAGCTATCCGTACTTATCCAGACTTTACCACACCTTTATATGAAAATTAATACCCGCGACTCCGACTTTTTATACCGACTATCACACCCTTTATAGTAAATATATATTCTACTATATTACGATGAAATAATATATAATATATATTATATTATATATGTTAATATATATATATATATATATAATATATTATAATATAAATATATATATATATATATAATATATATATATATCATAATAATTATATATATATAATATATATATATATATTATTTTTAGATTAATATATATATATTATATGCTAACGGAACTAGGTTTCTAAAATCTTTACTGTTCTTTTTATTAGGAATGCGAGATATTTTGCTCAATATTATTATATTTCTTGCAATTAATATCTATATATATATATATATTAATATATATAATATAATATTATATTAATATAATTATATATATAATTATATTATTATAAATATATATATATATATATATATATATAATGTATATTATATATAATCTATATAATATATAATATATATATAATATATATTATATTCAGAATTTAC